>VWZV01007569.1:135273-173062 GCA_013397155.1 Irena cyanogastra | reverse complement strand
CCGTGGCCCCGGGGAGAGGCCGCGGCTGGGCGAGCGGCTCATCGCCATCAGCGCCCGCGGCGGCGCTCCGCGTGACGTCACGCCGGGAGGAGGCGCCGATTGGCCGGCGCGGGCTGGCGCCAATACGTGTCTGCCCGCGATTGGCCCATGGCGGAACCGCGGCGGCAGCGGGTGCGGCGGTACCGTTTCGAGGACAGTCCGGCGGCGCTGGCCGTGCGCGTGCCCGAGGTACCGGGGACAGCCGGGGCACGGGGAACAGCGGGAGCTCCCGGGACCCCGGCACAGCGCCTCGCCGCGTGTCTTGCAGGTGCTGGACTCGCAGTACGGCACGTACGTGTGGCCCTGCGCCGTGGTCCTGGCCCAGTACCTGTGGGCGCACAGGCGGAGTCCAGCGGGCAAGCGAGTACTTGAGGTACCGCCCGCTCCCCGCCCGCTCCCCCCTCTCGTGACCCGCGGGTCAGGCTCCGCCCGCGGTCTCCACAAACACGCTGTGGTTTCAGATCGGTGCCGGTGTGAGTCTCCCGGGCGTGGTGGCCGCCAGGTGCGGTGCCCAGGTGATCCTGTCGGACAGCGAGGAGCTGCCCCAGTGCCTGCAGAGCTGCCGCAGCAGCTGCCTCATGAACCGCCTGCCCCACGTGCCGGTCCTTGGCCTCACCTGGGGCCGCGTGTCGCCAGAGCTGCTCTCTCTTGCACCCATAGACATTATTTTAGGCTCAGATGTCTTTTTTGACCCCAAAGGTACGTTAATGCTCTAAGGTATCTTTGGTTTGTGACTGCAAGGAGGAGTTTGTGTCCAAATACTGCTGGGAACAGTGTCAATAGATCAGGTGACACTGTGCTACTGACCTTATTACTCTGGGGTAATTCTAGTTTAGAGCTGTCATAAATGCAGCTGAGGGTGTGGGAGTAGATTAAGTAAATAACTAAATCCCAATGGCATGCTTGTGTCTCTCATACAGATACACTGTGCCTGCACTGATTTGTAATTACTATTTCATAGAAGCAGGCAGATTTATCCACACCTGGAATCGAGACTAACCCAGACTGCTTTATCTCCCCAAACTACACAGACTTTGAAGATATTTTAACTACAATTTACTTCTTGTTGGAGAAGAACCCACATGCTCAATTCTGGACAACTTACCAAGTTCGAAGGTAAATTTTTACATATTTAAAACTCAAATCTTGACTACTGTCTCAGCTGTGGACAAGCATCAACACTTCTGTGGCAGCACCACTGACTCAGAAAAGCTCTTTATTGTGAGTCAGGCTGCTATTTGCCCAGTAAACCCTGGAGGTAACAAAATCTGAAAATAATCCAAGAACCACCGATTTGCTGTGAAGTAGAAAACTGATATAAACCCAGGTGTGTTGTACTAGTTTGGTGACAGCCTGCTCGAGTTACTGTAGCAGTGATAACCCTGAGTTAAGTTTTCACTCCAGTTTCCTTCCCTCAGTGCTGACTGGTCTATCGAGGCTCTGCTCTACAAATGGAACCTGAAGAGCATCCACGTTCCCTTGCATTCCTTTGGTGCAGACAAAGAGCACTTGGCCAGCTCCTCTATGCCAGGAAGACACACAATTGAAATGATGATCATCTCACTAGCACAGTCAGAGGGCACTTCACTTTATTCCACTTCAGATTTCAGTACAAGGTGATACTCAGCTGTTCACTGTAGCACAGAGCTGCAGAGAACAGTCCTGGTTACAGCAAACCTCATGGATATTTTGGGGAAGCAGCAATTCTTAAAACATGCATTGTAAAAATAAAGCTGTTTGGTTTTCCAGCTATGGCTTTCAAGAAACTTGTGTTCCTCCCCCAAGTCCATGAAATAGTTCAGAGCCTCAATTCCATCATGTGAGCCACTACACAATAGAGTTTAACCTGGAAATCCACAAGATCTAACCTAAATCCACAGCTTCAACTATGAAAAAGTAACTGCACTCTTTTAAAATAAAAAATCATCCCCCTAAGATCCCTTTCCCAGGACTGAGAATCCTTCCCAAAGATCCACATACAAAAGCCAGCCCCTCAGTTGGTAAATGAGTGTGTGGAGACTGCTAACCTAGAACATACAAACTCCTCAGTTTGTAGAAAAGTACTTTTAATCCTCAACAAAACCATACTGCCAGTGTTCAGATGTTTCCATTCCCA
This sequence comes from Irena cyanogastra, assembly GCA_013397155.1. Lineage (NCBI taxonomy): Eukaryota > Metazoa > Chordata > Aves > Passeriformes > Irenidae > Irena > Irena cyanogastra. Next base: position 170,907 of record VWZV01007569.1, on the reverse strand, counting down.
TTTAACATACATGCATAAGATAAAACAAGGCATTACAATAACCCTTGACACAGGATGTTTGAAGTTACAAGTCATTTGGTACCAAATCAAGAGAAGTCATCACTGTAAAGATCAGCCCCTGTCAAGCAGCAGCCTGGTGAGCCAGGGCAAGCACACAGCAATGCAATTAATTAGTACTGCCCAGTGTGGACCTCCCACACCACCATCCCAGACTGGGTCTGTGTTCATGGCCTGGTGTGTTACCACCTGCCACACAACATTGGGTTAGTAACAATACTAATTAAAGTTTGCCCACAGTAATTCAAAAGCAACCCCAGTGGATAAAATTCATAAGCAGTAGAATGCATTTAGTTACTATATAGAAGTTAAACATTGACAGTATAATTGCAGAAATCTTTTCAAGCTAAAAATAAGCTGACCCAAGACATTAAGTTGAGAAAAGTTAACACAGAAAAAAATGTTTAATATTAACTACAGAGACAGTGGGTATAGTACAGAATGTCTTAAGCAAAAGATACACCAATCAGTACTTACAAAGGAATGAACCATTTCTTTGCTTAACATTACAATTTCATATATAAGTTCATATATGTAGGTTGGTAAGTTTTACCATTCTGGAAAAAATAAGGTGTGTATATCATCAGCTAGATGTGCTCACTGTATGCTCCATTTTTTTTACGCAAGGCCCGGGTGACTGGAAGTGCAGTTGTCAGGCATTTTAATTAACTGGACAGCCATTTGTTTCTGCACGACAAGGCATCGTTACACAGGAGCAATCAGGAGACAACAGGAAACAGCCAAGCACTCTGCACTGCAACACGCCACCTTAACAGCTAACCAGCATTACTCAACTGCTACACAACTGCGCCTAGTGCACAAAAATACATAAGAGAAGAGATTAGAATTGAGTCTGATAAAACAATCCTTGCAAATATCAACTGTCACCTGAAAAGATTTCTACCAATTTGAATTTGAAGATGCTATTTTAAGTCAAAGTTTTTCTTTCTTTAAAAAAAAAAAAAGCATTTACAGTAAGTTTCAAGTTGAGGTTTTGTGGACTTTTGTTTAAGGAATCAAGATAAAATTGAGAGTACTTTCTGACAGTTAGCTATCAGCATATAATGGCTGCATGATTCCTCAGTATGAAACTGGAGGCAGCAAGTTACCATCGATTTTAATTTCCAATAGAAGTCAGCACTATATAAACAAAAATGAAGTTTTACCTCAAATATCCAAGCCAATATTGAAATCGGTAGTCGTTCACTTCACTAAATTACAAGAAATTTGAATAACAGCAACAAAATGGCACATAAAATGTAAAATCTGCCACTTGAGGCGCAACTTAAACAAGTAAAAAGTTAGACAAAATGTTACAAAATAACCTTTTCAACAGCTGGTTGCTCGGCCAGGGTCTCTCCAATGGGCTGAAGACTCAAGCGATCTTTTCCCCCCAAAGGCGTCCTTTATCTGGGTTCTCATTTAGCTGAAGCATCTAGGTTTGAAGAGAGAAAAGTTCAGCCAGGTTTCTACCTTGTCCGTTTTGGGTTTGGATGACTTCAGGGATACTTCTAGTTGTGTTTCAACTGGCTTTGACTAATTTAATTTAGTTTTAGGAATTTCCACAGTGTTCCACCTCCCCCCGTGTGTTGCTTTACTTCAGAGGCCAAATGTAAGGTTTGGTCAAAATATTTAGTTACAAAGGAGAATAAGCACCAGGCTGTAGATCAAGCCACCATTAACTTCAATTCAGCCTGTTCACCACTCAGTTATTCAGAGTTCTATAAAAGTTATAAAACTTAATACTTCTCTATAAAGACTTAACTAAGCTCTAATTAGCATTCAAAACCAAAAACGTGACTAATTTTGCTACAATTATCTAACTCCAAAGCTAGCTCAGGCCCTTTCCTTTTAAAAAACAGGACCAAACAGTTTGAAGGGTTAAAGACACACTATCCTTTCCCCACCCAGTGTATCCTTAGATGCCTCTTCAAGAAGTCGACTTGAAGAAAAACTAGTTTCCGTGGTTTTCTCGTTGCAAGGAATTTACCACTTTTCTAGGACAGTTATTACCTCCAGTCAGTACAACGGCCACTGAACCGATCTTCCGTTCTAAAAGGATAGTGTATCTTTAACAGTGTAAGACAAACCTGCTCCAACACACGCCCACAGAAACTGGTCCCTGGAGGATCAGCCAAATCAGTTAAAATCTGCAATACTGGCCAATATTCTTTTAGCAAACAGGAGACCGCAGCTTTAAAGGGGAAAATGCAGATGTTGGATAAATACAGTAAGAAATAGTCATTTTCATCATAGGTTGCGTCTCATACAATATTTTATTTAAAACCAAGGCATTAATCTTGCAATAAACATTTTTTTCTGTTAAAAAAAATATTTCTCTGTAGAAAACCCTTCAGTAATTATTTCCCTAAATCAATAACCAAAAAATCACTGCTCAAGAAAAAAAAAAACCAAAACCAATAACTAACAATGTGCCCCACTAGGATTCACTTGGTTCAGGCTATTAATGTTCCAATAACTACCCAACACCCCACCTAAGTGCTCTAATAAAATAACATGCATCCTGTGCTGATCCCAAGGTACATTACCATGTTCCTAGGAAGATACAGCTCCTTCTTCTTCCGGAGACTTGGGAGGGCTCTTAGACCTGGATCTAGAGTTGGATTCCCTCTTTGAGGCAGGGGTAGGGCTTCTAGATCTGGACCGGGATCTTGATCTGGACCGGGATCTGGAGACAGATGATGACTTTGACTTGGACCTCCTGGCAGACCTGGACTTGGAGGTGGAGCGAGACCGAGAGCGTGTGCGAGACCGGGATTTGGATCGACTGTAGCGGGACCGACTGCGGGACCTAGAGCGGCTCCTGCTTCTAGATCGGCTGCGTCGGCGTCTTCTAGGGCTAAAACAGATCAGGACAAAAAAAAAAGGAAAAAAAAAAAGAAAAAAGGCGCGTTAGAAGTTGCTCACGGGTGACGCACGGACTGAAGTGAGTGCTGCGGGACAGGGAAGGCGGAACAGGACGCACGTGGGCAAGAAAATGAGTGTTACGAGGGCGCCATTGTTCAGAGCGAGTGGCCGGGGGCTAAAACTACTACAGGGCAAAACCTTTCCACTCCAAGAGAACCCCATGTGCCTGCTCTAGTAAACTTCTAGCAAACCCACACTTCTTCTTCCCAGCCCCGCCGCGAAACTCAGTGGGAAAAGGACACAGAATCCCAGAATCGGTCCGGTTGGAAAGTGCAACAGTGGGTCATCCGATCCAAACTCCCTGCTTAAGCAGGGTCGGCTTAGAGCACATAGCTCAACTCTGTGTCCCTACCATCCAGTGATGGAGACCTCACTACCTTCTCTAGGCAACCAACACGAAAACAAACGGGCACCACTGCACAGGCGCACAGCTAAGGTTCATCTCATTTACTGCCCAAACTCCACTGCCCGTTCCGCGGCGCTCACCTGCGGCTGCGGCGGCCGTAGCCGCTGCTGCTGTACCGGCGGGGCGGCGGCCCGCGGCGGCTGTGGTGCGAGTCGGGCGGGCGGCCGTAGCGGGCCATCTGCACGCGGAGCTCCCGGCCGTCCAGCACCGCCCCGTCCATCGCGTCCATCGCGTCCTCCGCGTCCCGCTTGTCGTGGAAGCGCACAAAGGCGAAGCCGCGGCTCTCCTTGGTGTAGCGGTCCCGGGGGATGTAGACGTCGCCCACGCGGCCGTACTTCTCAAAGACCCTCCGGAGGGTGTCCGGGGAAGTGCGGTAGGTCAGGTTGTCCACCTTGAGGGACGTCATGCCCTCCACATCGGGCGGCGGGCGGCCGTAGCTCATGGTGGGCAAGAGCCCCTGAGGGGCGGCGGCGGCCGAAGAGAATAAACCTGAGGGGGTTCAAGGGGGTCAGCAGCCGGCGCGGCCCTGAGGGTGACGCGCCTCACGCCGCAGGGCGAGTCCAAAAAGGAGGACAGCTACAGCGCATAAGGGAGAGCCGCGGGGTCCGCAGGGAGCAGCACCCACCTCAGGGTCCGAGGGGCGGCCCGAGGCCGGAGCGAAGCGCCAGGAGCGGCCGCCCCGTCCCGCCGCGACGAGGAAATGAGAGGGAACCGCCCGCGCGCGCGGCTTAACGCCACAAAATGGCCGGCGGCGCCCCGGAAGGAAACGCGGCACCGCCCCGCCCGCGGCGCCGCGGGAGCGACCCCCGATCCCTTTTTCCTACTTTTCCCCGAGGCAGTCCCGGAGGGAGCGTGGGGAATCCCCCTCTAAATTAATAATTCGCCCTGCAGTTGGAAAGTGGCTGTTAAAACGCCGCCGCTGTGACCCGGAAGGGCTCGGTGGAGGCGGGGAAATTTTTGAACAATGTGTGTTGAAAACCGTAAAAAAAAAAAATCCAAAATACCAATAGCAATGAAACTAAAATAAATTAGGGCAGAGCAGTGTGTGTGTGGGAGGGATAGGGGCGACAAACACCTGCCGCGGGAAAAAAAGCGATGGTGAAGTGAATCGCTTGTGGCGCGGGCGGACGGGGACGGTTTAAAATGGCGGACACGGAGGGGAGAGCCGTGAGGGGAATGGGGCCGGAGTTCTGTGGGGAGCCGGCGCTCGGCCCAGGTTCTGCCAGAGCGGTTTTCCCGGAGCAGCTGCTGCGGGAGCTCGGTGCCTTTCCTGCCCGAGCTCCGCTGCGTGCCTGTGGCGGCTGTGAGGGGTCGGACAGCCCGGAGCGGGCTCTCCGCGGGCTCTCCTTCATCCCTGCGGGCAGCGGTGCCCGGGGAAGCCTCCGCGGCCCCGCCAGTTCCACGGTGGATCCGCGCCGCAGCCGCGCGGTCCCCGCCAGCTCCTCGGTGCCTGTGAGAGCCGAGCAGGGGAATACTAAAATCATCCTCACACCGGCCCGTTCTGCAGGTTCGTGCTGTGGCAGGAGATCTGCAGAGCGCTTGTGTAAGGGTGACCAGCAACTTCTCAGAGTCCAAGGAGGTCCGTGAAAGCTGCTCCTCCCACTCCGAAAGTTGTTGCTCTGTCACCTCAGGCACTAATAAAATTCCCAGACTCCTGAATTGTGATACCTGGTTCTCATCTCAAAAGAATTTTGAAAGTTTCTACCCAGCTGTTCCATAACACTATGTTAAAAAAATAGAAATGAGATTTATTTTGTACTGGTCAGTTTAATCCAATGACAGTATCAATATGAACAATTATTTCAGTATTAGAATTTAAATTCTTAGTTTTACTATAATTGTGTTTAATTTTTTTTGCACTGAAGAAGTACAAAAATAAGCAGTGACATGGATACAAATCCAGAAGCAACCGATTGTTTCCTGCTACAAATGACTTCAGAAATCAAATAAACTGGTACTGGTTTGACATTTTGTATCGCTCATGCTTGTTCAATTTTTTCACCAGAGAATTTTGATTAAAAAATTCGGCATTTCATCTGCTGCAAGCCTTTTTCAAAGGAGAAATTTGAAGTTCATCTTTACAGTGATTTCCCTAAAATTACAGAAGTTTCCTATGCCACTTCCTCCCAGTTTCAGTCACTTCAACAAATGTTGCTGCTGTTGCCACAGGAATTGTTCCAGCCCAGCTTGCTGTGCAGCAGAATGGAAGCTCGTACTGGCACAAGGGAGAAAAGACATGAGCGGGACACTATTCCTAGAGAATTTTAAAATTCTGCTACTATAAATTAGTAATATTGAAAACGAAGAAGAGAACTTTCCTTGTGTTAAGACCTCTCGCGTTGATATTTTAATTGCATCTTTGTAAAACAGCCTCTGAATAATCACACTGACTTTCCTCCAAAAGTGAAAATTACACGCTGTTTTGAAAAACACTGCCATTAAAAAAAATACAGTTTAGGAATGAAAAGAGCATGTAATGCATGTATTAAATAGATGTAACCATAGCTGGGATGTGGATTTTATTTCACAGAGCTACGGGNCAGCTCGCTGTGCACTGGGACCCCCAGCTCCTTCCCCACAGAGCTGCTTTTCCAGCCGGCCAGCCCCGGCCTGGGCTGGTGCCTGGGGCTGTTCCTCCGCAGGTGAAGGACCCTGCAGGTGCCCGTGCTGAACTTTGGGCAGCTCCTCTCTGCCCTTCTCCCCAGCCTGTCCAGGTCCCTCTGAAGGGCTCGCAGCACTCTGGGCTATCGGCCACCCCTCCCAGCTTTGTGCCATCAGCTGAGGAGGCATCGACCCCTCAGCCAAGTCATTGATGAGGAAGTTAAACAACCCTGGGGGACACTGATGAGAGGTGTCCAAACAGACCCAGTGCCACTGATTATGACTGGGGTTTTCCATTCAGCCAGTTCTCAATCATCTCACTGCCCACTCGTCCCACCTGCACACCCACCCTGAGTTTCCCCAGGAGGGTGTTGTGAAACACAGTGTCAAAAAGCTTGCTGGAATCAGGACAGACAATATCCACTGCCCTCCCCTCATCCATACATGCAGTTGTTTCATCATAGAAGGTGATCAGGTTTGCCAAGCAAACCTTATCTCACTTCAGATCTAGTTTAAACACTCTCAACGAGCCCTTCTAACTCCTGGGCTAATATCCTTTTCTCCCTTTGAGACCTATGTTTCTTTAAACCCTTTACTGCAGACAGCAGAGGTAAAATGTGATTTGTCATTTACTTCAATCAGTTCTGCATTTCCTTCTCTGTCCTTTTGGCCACATTAAAGTAGAACTGATTTAGCTGAATTCTGCAATCCCAGCGATCCAAAAGAACAGAACAAAGGATGGTAGCAGGAAAAAGCAGCCAGTTGGTCAATCTCTGATCCTCTCTCAGTTTTGCTGATGTTTTAACAGAGATCTTCATGACTCGGAGACCAATTGATCTTAAATGTATTATTTAGAAATAAAAAGTAGTAAAAGTAAAGTATAGTAAAGTAGTAAAATAAAAGAAGTAAAAGATTAATGGTATCACTTCCATCCCTGGAGGTTCAAGGCCAGGTTGGAGGGGGCTTGGAGCAACCTGGCCCAGTGGAAGGTGTCCCTGCCCATGGCAGGGGTGGGACGAGATGGGCTTTAAGGTCCCTTTCAATCAGAACCATTCTGTGATTCCATGGTTTTGTAGTTGTGTGGGGTTTTTATTTGTGGTTCGTAAGGTGGTGTTTTTTTTTTTTTTTTTTTTTTTTTTTTTTTTTTTTTTTTTTTTGTTTTTTTGCCAGGTGGTTAGTAACTACAATTTTCAAAAACTGCTACAAATAACTTCGTTTTAAGGACGGGGAGATTTTCACCGCTTTGACTAGGAAAAGATTGCTTTGATAAAACTGCATTTCCCATAGTGCCGAGGGCTGTCAGGGCTGGGTCAGCTGATCGAGACGCTGAAATGTTCTTTATTTCCTGTGCAGTGCATGGAAATGTGCGAGCGGCTCATCTTCCCTTCGTCGGCTGATTGAGAGGCCGGGGACCACAATTCTGATTTCGGCAATGACGAGAAGCTGAGCCGGTTAACCTGCTCGATATTGGGAGAGCTGCTCCTTTGGGAGGAAGGGATGCCATGAATTAACACACCGCACTCAGCCCTGGTAACTTCATGGGAACAGGCAGAGGGAACCTTGGGCTTTACCTTTTCTGCCAGATCTTTTTATTTTTCAAGTTGCCGATTTTGTTGCACGTTATTTAAAAGGGTTACCAGGACTCTTGATTAATTGATATTTTCTATCAGTCAGTAAGTAGCCATAAGTAATCATTATTTTTGAAGCTTGCTTTCTTTTACTCTTTTTTTTTTTTTTTTTTGTTTAACAGAGGTTAAGAGGAAACTTTTAAAAGAAAAGAGAGTTTTTCCAGACTGAAGCTGAGGACTTGGGAAGAATACACAAAATGTCTCCGGAAGGAAAAAAGCTTTTCAACATCATTATTTTGGGGGTCTCATTTATGTTTATATTCACTGCTTTCCAGTCCTGTGGAAATATCGCGGTAGGTGTGACTTTCAAAACGTGCCACGTTTCTATCTCAGTTATTTATCCTTGTCTTTTGTGGGATTTCTTAATGTGCAAGATACTTTGGCATTTATCTTCTTTTGGTTTGATTTTGAGTGGATGAATCTGTTTAACCAAATAATTCAGCATGTTATTTCTTTAAGATACTATAGCTACATATAAAACTGAGCCTGATTGCTTAGAAAATAGAAAAATAATATTATAAAATGTTTGAGCTTTAATATAGTGTCTGCTTTGACACTTGTGATGTTGAACAATTGAATAACACTAAGCCTTGCATAGTCTATAAAGTCCCTTTCAAAATATTTGCCTAAGTTATTACTAACCATGCTGTTATTACTAGATTTTCATAATCTGACAAACTAGATATTGAGGGGGGGTATGAGGGTAACACCTGACAAATAGATTTCTACAATTGCTAAACTGCCAAGTCACCTTGGAGTTATTTGCTGCTATTTAGTGTCTCTTTGCAGAGCAAAAACTGAGCACAGCAGAATCCAAATTTACTGTTACTATTTAAATTTTTAGACTCTTGCTACTGCCAGCTTTGTCCCTTTAACTTCTTGAGCTGCTTTCAGTCTTATTAGCTCTGTTCCTGCAGGGCAGTTAGATTTCAACATCCCCTTTGAGCCCACAGGTCTTACAGCTCTTCTCTTGCATGCAAGAAGGATCCTTGCTGGGTTCAGACAGATAAATGTCCTTCACTGCATTGCAGAAATAACTACTTGGGGTAGTTTTTGTAAGTTCTAGTGCAGTGTGATGCTTTCTGTCAGCTCTCAAGTGCAGCCCAACGATCTCAGAAATTCTGCAATGAATTCAGCACCTCACTGAATTGGACTTTGTGATCATGCAGTCATGTAAGTCATTGTCATAAAAGTCTTTACAAGTGACTTTCAGTCACATCTGCCTGCCAGTCCAACTAGCTACATGGTCTCATGATCACTAAAGCTGATTCAAGGGGAAAAAAAGAGCAGGGAAGTAACGGGAAGCTGAAATGAATGGAAACTCTGATAAGAGATTCATAGTTAGGTCAAGTTGAGATTATTCTGAAACTTCTCCTTTTCCCCCTCACTTCTAAAATTAAGATAGTCATACCTATCTATGTAAGAGAGGTCTTAAGTGAAGCAAAAGTTTTGTGAAGTATTTTAGGTCTCATATGAAATCATGATTTAATAATGATGTACTAATTTCTTCTTCAAACATAGATGTTTCCCTGCCAAGTGTCTCCTGTATCTTTGTTTTGGAGGTGGTGTGAGTTGTAATTAACATTTTAAATTCTTTTAAGTACTTTGTAGTGTCTATTAATGAATAATTCTAATGTTTGATACTGACTTCAAACCGATGCAGGTGTTCTCAAAATACAACATAGATTCTAACATATTACAATGTATAATCTTCTCCTCACAGCAAACTGTTATCACGAATTTAAACAACACAGACTTTCATGGCAGTGGCTACACCAGGTAATTACACAGATTTTCTTCTTACTTTGCTCCTTGCAGGGTGAACTTAGTTACAGTTTCATCCAGTAGAGAGATCCTCTCAAGAGATGGCAGTGTTCTGCTGACTTCATAATTTATTGACACACTTAAAGCAGTTTAAAACAGTTCTGCTCTGAATTATTTCCAGTTGAACTACATATCTGGTTTGCATGTTTTCTTTGTAGGGAGAAAAACCACCGTCGTCACATTCTCAGCATTTTACCTTAGGAGGTGAAGAAGGTGGAAGTTTAAAAATAAATAAAACTGCTAGCTCAGGCCTTGATTGTTTGCCTTTGTACACTGTGTTTGTGTAGGACAGGTGGTGTGGATCAGCTCTCAGGAAATACAACAAAATGTGAAAGGAGCAGTCAGAAGGACAAGCAAAGCCACAACAAGCCATTCTCTTGGTTGCACTGGCAGAGTAAAACTTGTCAGGCATGATCAGGGGCCTTTTGCATGCCAAATTAATCTGTCTTGTAGGAAAACCTCATTGCTCCTTTGAAAGGTTTACTGTCTTAATTTAAACTAAAAATGCCACTGGCACAAAATACGTCTGTAACATTTCTGTGGTGTATTCGGCAGAAGATGAAAACCTCACTGACAGATAAATGAGGTTCTAGAACATTCTCCTCTAGACGTACAGGGTGCAAAATACAACAACTGCTGTTCAGACAGTTTGACAAATGCATGCTGTAAATTACAAAATGTCACTGCCTGCAATAGTTTGGGACTCTGCTCAGCAATCCAGGGAATACTGTGCACTCCTGTATTCCCATGTGGAGTGCCATGGGTGGAGGGAACAGAAGAAAGTAGGGAAATGTTTGACCATCAAAGTTCTGCTGTTAAGTTATGTGTGTTCTTAACTGGATATTTTGAAATCCACTGATCACTCTTAAATCAGTTGCAGGGATAGACTATATTTTATTTTAAGTATTTAATAGTCTTTGTTTTTTATTTTTGTAGCATGTCCATTATTTATGGAGTATTGTCTGCATCAAATCTTATATCACCTTCACTGGTTGCAATAGTGGGACCTCAATTCTCCATGGTTATTAGTGGTGTGTTTTATAGGTAAGTATTAATTTTGAGGTTTCGCCTGCTTCCTTGGAAATATTTCTTTAATTTTTTTCTCATTTAAGGCTCCTGTGCCATACATGAAATTGTACTGGCAGAGATACTACAGGTGTTTAACTGCAGACTACTTCAGCCTACTGGAAACAGCACATTTTTTTCCACAGCATTTCCAGACTTTGCTGACTGTGGAATTGAGGTTATAGTCTCAGATTAATAACCATATTTTAAAAATTCTATGTGCTTAGAAGGCTAAAAAGATTTTTCACGTACAAGCTGTTTTTCAGCATCCCTTAGGAGAGAGTAGCTGATTTAGAAGCACCTAAATGAGGTATCTGATTGATAAAAAGCATTTTCCACTTTAGGTCAGTATTCAATGCATTGGTCTGTTCTGTTCTAGCCTGTACATTGCAGTCTTTATCCAACCAGCTACATGGGCTTTCTACACTGCCTCTGTGCTTATTGGCATTGCAGCTGCTGGTAAGCATTGTTCTTACTCTGCTGACTGTTTTTTTATGAGATTTGAATATACCTTTAAAATATTTTTTATTTCCTGAGCAATATATTCTGTCTGTTTCAGTCCTTTGGACAGCTCAGGGAAATTGCTTGACTGAAAATTCTGATGAAAACACCATTGGAAGGAACAGTGGAATATTTTGGGCACTCCTACAGTTCAGGTAAGCTTTATTTGTTAATTTTTTTTTAGTTGTGTACACATTCTGCTTTTTACATCTTTTTGTAAGTGGGAGACTGCATCAAAAATGACTCCCCTGGGACCTTGCAGTCAGTGAGAAGGAGAGATGGAAGCAATGTTTTTGTTGGTGTTGTGCATTACAGAACAGGGAATGAAAGAAAGCTGAGTATTGCAATCTCAGCTCTTGAGCTGCTGAAAAATATATTTCTGTTAGGGGAGCATTTGAGGGATGTAACAGCAATCTTGCTGGTTGTGGAGGGCTGTTCCAATTTATTGAGGGAGAAGCTGGTTCTCACTGCCAAGGTGAAGATATTGAAGTTGGACCTGGCAGTTAGAAGCCAGAAAAGAAATCTTGTTTTTGATGGCTTTCTGATATTAAACTTGGAGTGCTGCTCAACTAAATAAATCAACAGAAGGCTCAGCATCAAGAAGGGCAGTGAGAATAAGGCAGTGAATGCTGTGTTGTGGCCATTAAGTGTTTTGTGCAGAGATAGTTAATGCCTCTCATGAGAGTGTAAAGCAATTAGGATATAGAGAAAAATAATGAAATTATACAAGAAGATAGAGCTGATGGCTTGAGGAGAGACTGAAAAGGTTGGGACTCCTTCCTGTGGAGGAGCAGCAGCTGAGGAGGATTTTACCAAAATGTGGGCAGCAGGGGAGCTGAGTGTGGAACTGTTGCTCACCAAATGCTGCTGTGCTGGAGCTGGGTCAGTGGGTGAGAGCAAGGAGCACAGGTTTGAAACAGATAAAGTGCTTTGTACAGTGGGTGATTAAACTTCTTGGGAGTGTGTAGAGTTGGAAGGTGTGAGCAGGATTGAAAAGGAATCAAACAAATTCGTGGGAGACAGGTGCACAAAAGGCTCCTGAAGAGAGATCCTTTTACCACCTCTAATGCAGCAGTTCTGAATATTCTCCCAGAAAATATATCTGGGAGATAACCAGGGGTATGGATTGCAGAAATCCTTAGAGTGCTGAGCCTGCCTGAACCAGCATGCATTTGTCAAACTTTGTGTTTCTAAAGTTTTCAGTTCCACAATTAACCCCTCAGTATGTTATCAGAGTAGCAATTTCCACAAACCCAGCCGATTGTGGGTTTTACAGTGAGTAAAATACATGGGTTAATCAGAGGAAAATTGGCTCTAAAACTGTTTTAAATAATTTATTCAGAGTGACTGTATCTTGGGAAATGGTAGTTAGGGACACAGAATTTCCTTGAGCTGAGCAATACTTCAGACAAGACACATGACCCTGCAAAGGAAGTATTACAAAATCACCCCCAGAAATATGTCAGCTTTCTAACCTTTCTAACCCTTTCTAACCCTTCCAAAATTAGAAGCAACTTAGATGCAGATTTCATAATTTTTGCCACCACCTTGTGTCTTGATTGATGACAATGAATAGCCAGCATTTTGGGGCAGAATCTTCAAATTTGTTTGAGTTTTTTATGAAAGCAGTTGACATGGAGAGTGACTCATATCTTTATTTCTTTCACGATTGCACAGCCTTGGGATTTATTTTTTGTTGTATAAAATAGTACTAATGTGGTGTTACAACCTTAATTTTTTTAATGGAATGTATTCTTGACCTTGTTCTTTCTGTTTGCAGCTTGATTTTTGGAAATCTGTACATATACTTGGCTTGGCAAGGAAAAACTCACATATCAGGTGGGTACTGCTTGTTTATGTGGCCAACCTTTAAATACAGTAGCATGAAATAACAGATAAAATTATGAACTCCAAAGTGGCAGGAAACTTATACAAAAGCAGACTTTTTTTTTCCTTTCAATTTAGTGTAGATAGTCTCTTCTTGGAGATTTTCCACAATAGCTACTCTGGGATTTTCCCTGTGCAGACAATTTTGTGCCAAAATTGTTGGTTTTTTTTTGGGGGGAAGGTGTTCTGGCTGTATGTGTAATATTGTACACATTATCCTATTCCAAAGTAAGATCCTGGTGTGGAGTGTTCTTCTAAATCATATTGGAGATTGATAAAGCTATGAAATAAAGGAAAATAAAGGAAAATCCCTGTTTACTTACTTGTCTGCACTAATTGTGCTGGCACAAAGCAGTGTATGGAGCAGAGGCTGAGATGAGGCAGCACTGCTGGGAGAGTGGAGTAAGAACTCTCTTCCTTTCTTGGCACAGTTTATGAGATGAACTTCCTGATGGGATGGTAATTAATGCTGTATTTTTTTCCATTTGATGTTGTGCTTGAGTGGCAAAGAGCAGGAACTGGAGAACAGTAGACTTTATTAATGTTGTTGGGCTAGACAGTGTTGAGATTTTGTTTTTAAACTAAAGATTCTGTCAACTGTTTAGGCCAGGCAAAGTAGGGGGGTGGGGATTCACTAAGAAAAGTGGTGAAAATAGATTTTAATGATCAAAAATGGGTGCTGCTGGGAAGTCAGTGCTCTGATAAGTTTGATTTTCCTGTTTTATAATTACTGATAATTGTCCTTATTTAGTCCTAATGTTGAATATCTACTAGAATGGTCAATTCTTTTAACCTTTAACAGATGGTTTAATTCTGCTCTAGTCAATCAGGAATAAGACATTGACTTTTAAAACTTAATTATCGGGCTTCAGAAATAACAGAACAGAGAGAACAGTTCACTTCTTGTTTCTGTTAGCTCCATCTTTTCAGGTTCTCCATAGATACAGGTTTGGTAATGACACACTGGCTAAATTTAAAGGTCATTTTCTGCATTCTCTCACCTGTAATACAAAGGTTTAAGTGTTGCTGGAAATATTGGAGACACTTTGAACCTGGGGAGGTCTCAAATTCCAAACTCTGCATTCCAGACTTCACTGCTCTGCTAACCGCAGAATAGAGCAATTAACTGTGAGCCAGTTCTGCTGTTACATTTCCCTCCATCTTCAATGTCTTGAGATTCCTCTTTATTAGAAAAATTTCTATCAAACCCTAACAGCATTAAAAAATCAAATAACATTTAAAAATCAAATCTTATTTTACAACCTATACAAAAATAGCACAGGATTTCAAGCTCTGAGGCACACCTTCTCTTTTTGGATCTGTGATCATACAGTTATTTTTAGGACAAGTTTGCATTTGCTGTTAAGGGGGAAGTAAATATAGGCATAGGTAGTATCTTTAGAGTCAATCACAACCTAGATAATATCTTTAGGTAATATCTTTAGAGTCAATCACAACTGTTGCTGTTACTGGCTTTTTTTCCCTGCTTAATACTGGTAAGTGGGAGTGGCTTTTGTATTGGGTGTGACTGTGCTCTGCTGCAGTAACTAAGTTGTTTAGCAGAGTTGCCCCCTCCAGCTGCTGTGGCAGTTACTGAGGTTTTGGTGGTTTTAATGCCTTTGTAGTTTCCTAGCCTACAGTTTATAACATCATGGTGCTCATGGTTCTGATGCTGGTCAAGAGATTCTCTTAGGAATCTGAAGGGGTTTGGGGCAGTTTTTGTCCACTCTGAATTATATAAGTCTTCAAAGATGTACTTTCTTCTGCTAATAATTTATGCACTTCCTTTAATTGGCTGCTCCTTGGTCATGGCCTTTGCATGGCAGAGGATGCGCGGGACCTCTTTAGTTTGCCGATATTTTATTAGCACCATAAAACTGAGACAGGAGTTGGCCAGCAGCTCCATGTGGAAGGTAAGCTAGCAAATTAGTGTGTGTTAAACACTGTAGCATGTCTGTGTTAGTAGTTTGAAGGTAGCTGGATTGGTTTGAATCTCTTCTGCACACCGGGTTATGGCTCTTGTTTGTTTTTCCACAGAGAGCGATCGCAGAACTGTCTTCATTGCTCTGACTGTTATCAGTCTTGTGGGCACAGTTCTGTTCTTTCTGATTAGGAAACAAGAGGACACAAAAGCTCCAGGGGATGATGATTCCACTAATGAAATCCTGGGGGAGAGCTCGTAAGTGTTGATGGCAATAACATGTTGTCACATCTCCTCGTTTGTGCTCCCGCTCCGCAGAGGAACATTGTGCATTCACTTCCCC
The DNA here is from genome assembly GCA_013397155.1 of Irena cyanogastra. Lineage (NCBI taxonomy): Eukaryota > Metazoa > Chordata > Aves > Passeriformes > Irenidae > Irena > Irena cyanogastra. Next base: position 155,746 of record VWZV01007569.1, on the reverse strand, counting down.
TCTGTGCTGGGAACATGAATCTTATCAACAACCTGGTGGATTCACAGATTTAACAGAAAAGGGTCTGTATTTTAACAATGAGAGTATATGAGAAATAATGTTCTTGATATGGCACATTCTCAAGGGTGAAGTTCTGCAGATGAAGTTTTTCCTTTGATAAGCAAGTGCCTTGCAAAAGATACCCTTCACCTCTTCTCCACTGATTATGATTAAACACCTTTGTGTTTTATCTTGCCCTCATCAGCCCATTTGAAAGGCTGGAATAAACAGAAAATACTCATTTTTTATAGGTTGTTTTACAAACTAGAACATCTTTTTCCTATCTTCTCTAAATATATATGCCACTCTGATAAATACATTAGAAATGCACAGTTACACAGATTCACTGCAGTTTTGCCTGAGGCAACAGCTTAAATATTGTTGCTTTATTTAAAGAACAATGAAAATGTTAGAAAAACATCAGTGAGCATGCCTGTGGAAAAAATGTTGAAAGCTAAAAATGTTCAAAAGAAAGATTCTATTAAGCAAGCATTCACTAGTGCAGGCAGCAAATAGATTTTGTGGTTACTTTAGATCTCAGAAACTTTTAAAAATACATTGGCATATTCCAGTATATAGTGCAGGGCTAGAAAATGTACAGAAGGTTAGATAAATGAAGGTGCCTTCCAGCACAGCAATAAAATGTGGTTATTCTCTTCCATTTTGACCAAGTAATTTGTTTACCCAGGTCTGCACGAAACAAAATGATGAGAGCAGTGGCTGCCTTCAGTAAGTACAATTTCACATAAGAGTTGCTTCAGCAAAACCTGGCATCTCCTCGCCAGCTCTGTGTGTTTGTGCTGGTGGTGTGATCATGTACAAACCACTTCAGTCACATACCTGAGTAGCCCAGGGGAGACTTGGAGTGTTCCTCCTCTGATGTGATTTCAGATCCAAACCGCTTTACAACAGCGTCCTTGTACAGATGAGCACAAAAGGAGCAGGTGGGAAAGGCAGTGAGACTGAAAAATAAAAATCAACAAACATATGAAGATAAAAAGAAGTCATGGGTTGTTTGATTTTGTCACCAGTTGATACCAGTTAACAACTTAGAACTGAAGCATCTGCAGCTCCCTTTGAAGCTTGATGTGTTCTGCCTGAGACTGTTAAGTTTGTCGTGAGGATGTGGGGATCTTCACTGAAAATCTATTTATCCTTTCAAGAGACAGTTGCCATGAACTGAGAGTACAAAAATACAGACAGCAGAAAATTGTCTGATAATTGAAAACTGTGTATCTCCTCTTTAATATTTCCCCCACTGCATTTCTTACAAAATATAATTTTTGGATGGCACATTTCTTCTAGATGGCAGGTTGGGGTTGTAATAAACAGTAAATAAAACTTTAATACATAGTTTGTATAATAACCAATTTTTGCTTTAAGCAAAGAGCAAAAGTAAGTGTAGATTATCTTAGTAGTATTCTCAGAAGTTTTATTAATATTCTTTATTATTTCCTGACAGAGAAATCCATTACACTGAGCTTCACCAAAGAGATGCTGCTTCTCAGTGTCACCACAGCCTACACAGGTATGAAGCCAGCAGAGTTTCACCATGGAGCAGTGGCAGGGCACTGTTTGGAATTTTAACCCATATCTCTGCAAACATTAGTTGGATATTTTAATTAATTTTGGGTCACTCATGATGTTTCTGTGTCCTGGGGAATGTTTCTGTACAGGAGAAGGGGGGCATCCAAACCTGCAGGTGCTGGTTCAGTAAAGTTCTGGGTCCCAGAGTGAGGGGAAGAATTTACAGAGCTGGCTTTTATGAGGTTTGATATTGCACTGTCAATAATTTGGAGATTGTTTAATGCAGCTGTATTGGACTTGAATTAAAAGAATGTTTGTACATCATACCTTCATTGAGGCATGGGAGATTCCTAATGCTCTTCATTTTAGTCTTGGTTCTATTGGGAACCAGCTTAGTCATTTTCAGCTGTTTCTACCAATAGGATTTGCTGTGGCAAGAGTTCTCACTCTTTTTAGCAACTTTTAGCTGCCATCCTTTGACCAATGTATGAGTTGTGAAATAAAAACGTATTTTTGTCATATAAGTGATTTTTCCACCAAAAAAACCCTATAAAATCCTTGAGTTGTTTTTTGGGGGGTTTCTTGCTCCTTATTTGGCTTCAGATGTAGTTTTGTTCATGCTCAAATTAGGGTTTTTTTTATAAAATAGATATACTTTCAGATGCTAAGCTTTGCATCACTGTTAGGAAAAATTATTGTTATGTGAAAAGAAAAACTTGATGTGAACAAAATATAAACATTGCAGTTTACAGCAGCTCCTGGTAGAAGAACTTGATGTGAACAAAATATAAACATTTTTTGCAGTTTACAGCAGGTCCTGGTAGAGAAACAGCAGGAGTAGCTTTGGAGTTGGGAGCTCCAGCCACTAATCTGAGTTAGAAATTACTTCACAGCATCTCCAGGGTTGTGTTAGCCCAGATTAACTCACATGAATTCCTCTGGGGATGGCAGTGTGGAGCCAGGTAACAAGGGAAGGGAGCCAGTCAGGTTTTGCCTGAATATTCTGAAATTTGGGTTTACATAAAAATAAAAATAAATAAACATAAAAATAAATCAGTCCAGACTGGGGAAAAAAATATCTGCTGCCATCTTCTGGATCTGGGTTAGTGTTGCTGCTTTCTGTAGGAGAGCAGAAAATTCCCTAAGGCAAACAAGGGTTTTTATTCCCAAGTTATTGGTCAGGTTAGGATGCTCTAAGTGCAGCCCTGTTTTTGAAGCCATGCAGTTCATCCAGGCAGGGCAGGCTGTGCTGTACCAGCATTTGGCTGTAGCCAAAAAGCAAAAGATACAAATTAGAAAGTTTTATTTTAAGCTGTTTTTTCTCTGTTTAGGAATAACAATTTGTGTTGTTTTAAATACATTTTTTAATTGGGTTGGTATTTTTATACTAATGGTTGCTCATGGTCATGTTAGCTGGGTCAGTGGTGTCACCTTTCCTCATGCTAATGGCAATAGAAGGAAAGAAAGAGGATTTAAAACAAATAGCAGTTGTTCTTTCTCAGCTTAAATTCATTATGTATAAAAAAATAATTTTAGGATTCTTAGCTCCTTATTGGTATTTGGGAATGCAGGGACTTTTAGGAATGCCATAAATTGAAGGGGAGGAAATCCTTAAATAGGATTTGGTCTTATTTCTTCAGTTCCTTTGTGTTATTTCACATGGCATTTTTTATTTGATAAAATTCCAGAGTTCTTGAGGAGTATAAATATAAACTGTAAATAGGTGTTGGGTCAGCAGTAGCAGCACTGAACCCGAGTGCCTGTGACACCAATTAGTGACACTTTCCTAATGTGGTTTTTGGGAGCTGATATAGAAGAATGTAATAATTATATCATTTAAAATTCCCTCTTTGCTTTCATTACCCACATCTCATATAAATATATGACTTGAAAGACACCTGAGGGCAAAACAGCCTTTAGACATAAAGATTTTTTTCATGACTTTTATGAGAGTGAATCTCTCAGTTCTGCTTGGTTTCCTTCCAAGGTTTGGTGTTAACTTTCTTTTCTGGAGTCTATGGAACGTGCATTGGTGCTGTGAACAGGTTTGGCAGTGAAGAGAAAAGCCTCATTGGTCTCTCTGGTATTTTTATTGGTGTTGGAGAAATCTTGGGTGAGTCTAAATTTGCTGCCTTTTAACAACAAAAAGGATTAGGGTGATGCAGTTATTCCAAATGTTTTTTTTTTTTAATGTTTGACTCAGTAGTGTGTTTTGAGCTTCCAGCAGTAATTATGTGAACACAAAATGAAGTAGTTGCAATATAATTGGCACTGTGGTTCCTTACTGCACTGTCAATTATACCTTCCACTGTGTAAAGTGGATGTAGACCAATTCTAATATTTTACATTCTCTTTGGATGAATGTGGAGGAATACACAGACTTCAGATGTGAGAAACACTGGGCTGCAGTGTTATTAGGGAATTGAAGCCATTTTGCTATTTTAAATGCTATTTTGAAGTAGTATTATGTTTGCATTTTTATTACTTCTTGAGTGATATAATTTTAAAATTTTTGAATAAGTGCTTGCACTAAGGATTTCTGTCTTTAAAAAGTTTGCTTGTGTTAAATGAGATGTAATATTTGAATAAATTTGGATACAGGTAATATTCATTAAGTAAATATTTCCTTTTTTCTGTAGACTCAAGTACTGAGGTGTTTAACAAAAAACCACTGTTCATTAGCAGCTCAGATCCATTGAGTTGCATGTTTTTCAATTAAGAGCTGAGCACAAGGCTGTCCATTTTCACTTAGTGATGTTGCAATACTGAAGGAAACTGGCTGCTGCTTAAATACTTGCCAAAAGGTGAAATATGTTCATCAGCAGCCATCTGATCAATCTCCTGCCCCATTTCCCTGGCAAACTCCTTGGGGCTGTTTGCATGTCAGTCAATCTTTGTTATCCAAAGTGGGAACATTTATAATTTAAATTGTCAGTATTTAAATCTTCACTTCTGATTTAGTTCTCTGCTCTTTTCTGCTCCTGCAGGGGGAGGAATCTTTGGCCTGCTGAGCAAGAGGAGTCGCTCTGGCAGGAACCCAGTGGTGATGCTGGGCATCCTTGTCCACTTCATAGCCTTTTATTTAATTTTTTTCAACATGCCAAATGATGCCCCCATTGCTCCTATGGAAGGAACAGATCAAGTTGCTTATATGATTCCAAGGTATGTGGGATTTTTTTTGCCTTTGGTGCTGTAACTCAGGATGTGCATAAGCAGCTTGTTGCTCTATTGAAAATATCTTGAAGTTTTTTTTCTGTGTAACTCCCTAGAAAAAGCTTTCAGGAATTCTATTTTTATTCAAGGTAGATATTCCACCAGTGTGCACCCCATTTAGGAACTTGAATGCCATAAGAATAAAAAGCCTGGGGATGAATAATAGTTGTTTAATCAGTTGTGTCACTTGACCACTGATGTTTCTGACATGTAGCACAACAGCAAGATCAGCATCTGTTGTAGTAGGTGTTAAGAATTCAGTTTATTTTAAAACAGTCTTGGGCTCAGTTTTGCATCAGGGAGCACCAGCCTTGCCCTGTTGCCCTGGTTTTCAAAGTCTTCCAGTGCTGATTGTCAAATTCCACTTGGTGTGACTGCAGCACTCAGTGTTTGGGGGAAGACTATAGAAAGCTTTCTTACCTCATCATTACAACTTTCTTTTGGGCTGTATTTTTACCAATTTGTGTGAAAATCCTATGCTGTCAGTTTTGCAGACCCAGCTGCTAACTTGCAATTCTAAGCATTTTTGCCTGTGCAGGTGACTGGTTTTAGCTGCAGTATTTTTCTCCCAAATGAATTGGTATTTCTCTAACAATCCTGCAGGTTTTTGAACTCACCATGTGCCTCAGCTTTTAATCACTGCTGTGTGGGTTTTGTGGCTCCAAGCACTAATAAAAGAGTTATTTGAGTGATTCCATTTCAGTGTAGAATTGACTGCAGGTAACAGTAACAGGAGTCTTGGCATTGAAGAAATTAAAGCTGATGAAATGACTCCTTTTGCCAAGTCAGGCATTCCCAGTTCTTTTCTAGGGAAATTAAAAGTGTGGTAACTTTCTTCCATTCGCAGCTTCCAAATAAGTCTGCCAGAAACAGTTTATAGATGTGTGAGCTGTTAGAATGAATGGCTTTTAAACTGGAATTGCTTTCTCCTTCAGCAAAGAGGTGGCCATGCTCTGCAGCTTCCTGCTGGGGCTGGGGGACAGCTGCTTCAACACCCAGCTCCTCAGTATTTTGGGATTCCTGTATTCAGAGGACAGTGCTCCTGCCTTTGCCATCTTTAAGTTTGTTCAGGTATTGCCTAACACAGCCTTTTGGAAATAAGATTGTTGGGTTATTACTGAAATACTGGGTTGGGCTTTTTAATGAACTGAGAAAAATGTTTCTGCAGATTATTTTGGTGTAAAATAGTTTCGTGAAGCCGGAAACAGTTTTCTGAGCTATGATCTTAAGGCTTTGTCTGTGTTGTTTCTAGACAAAGTGGTTTGACATACCAGAGATTTTGGTAGTGTTTTTACCAGTTTGAAATACCAGCTTGCAATGCTACAAACACTTAGGAGTTTGGTGTTCATTTTCTACAGTTGAGTGCTGTTTAAATAACAAGTAAAAACTAAATCTGTTGTGGGACCTGCCGAGACATATGTTGAGGTATAATGAAGCCTTAAGATTCTCTGTCTACTACAAAAGCATTCTGAGAGCTTCACATTAAACTGTCTCTATGTCAATTTGATAATCCTTCTGTAGCAGCACCAGCCTGGAAATCTCCACTGATAATCTTTTCACTTTGTTTTTCCTCTCAGTCCATCTGTGCTGCAGTTGCCTATTTCTACAGCAACTATTTCCTGCTGCAGTGGCAGCTCCTGATCATGGTGCTCGTGGGCTTCTTGGGGACAATCACCTTCTTCACCGTGGAGTGGGGAGCAGCAGCAGCCCTTGCTGCCCGTGGCTCAGACTACAGCAGCATCTGAGCCCTGTGCCAGGTTTTTGGCAAGTGTCAGAAGGTGAAAGTTGCTGCAGAGGTTGAGATGGAGGAAGCTGCTGCTTCAGTCCAGCTGAATGTGAAGCAGCAGGGAAAAAAATGCCACATTTGAAAGGCTTTTTTTCCTTGCTTTGGTCATCTGAGCGTGGTATTGTGTTGTTAAAATTCTGGTGTTGGGAATGGAAGGAAATGTAGGGACCCATGTATTGAACAGTTCTCTTCTGGGATGTCCCTTTCAGAATGTAATTGCCTAATTTCACTCTGCCATGCACTACAGAATTAGTTTGGGGTTTTGTCCCTTAAATTATTTTTTCCTATGTTCTAGTTCTGCAGACATTTGAATTCCTGTATTGAATGAGTGATATTTTTATAAGGTAGATTATATTGCAGATCGTGTGTGCACAGCTGAGAAATCAATTTGGCATTGAATTTTTCAACAATTAGATGTGAGGAAGTATTTCTGTGGGAAATGTTGCCTTATTCTGTATCCCTCAGCTCCTTGTTTCCCAACCATTTGTTTATTAATCTATTTCATGTGCTTAAGTTGTCAGATCCATGGGGTTTTTTTGTTTGGTTGGGTTTTTTTCTGGTTTGGGCTTTTTTGGGTTTGGTGTTTTTAATTTTTTTTTTTTTTTGTAAGCAAGTCAGTCAGGTTATATTGTGACATGATAGATTTTACAAGAACTTGAAAAAATCACCCTTGGCCATCTTAAGGATGGGATCCCAAGGCCTGTGAAATATTGATGGTGGAAAACAGCCTCTGGCTCAGCATCTCAGGGTTGAACTGAGTTGGGAAAGGTGCTGGACCTTCCTCAGGGCAGTGCTTTATGAAGGACCATAATCCATGGAGGACCACAATCCACAGCTTCCCTCTCAGAATCCCAAATAGTTGTTCTGAGTTCAACAGCATTTCCATCAATGATGAAAATCTGTGATGGGAGCACTAAGAAAACTTTTAAAAATATAGTTAGTCTCAGAATGTGAACTGTCAGAATAATATTTCAGTGTTTATTCTACTGCATAACCTGAAACATTTGTCCTAAGTGGTTTTATTCAGTCCGTTTTGGGAAAATTGAACTTACTCCACCAACTAGGAAAGCCAGGTTACTGGCATAGTAACTAAATTTTAATCCAGAGCTGTCGTGGATGATGTAACAGGCAGTGAGTGCAGATCACCTTGGCTTTATCTAAAACTCTCAAGTAGCAGTTGTGTTTGCTGGTGGGCAGAGAGCAGGCATGGAACACTGGGAAGGTGTTTTTAGACACTCCATGGAGCTATTTTTAGAAAATTACCATTCACCAACCCTCCTTTATGCCCAGTCAGAATGTTAATTCTTTAAAGACAAGCTAAAAAGGCTGCACTGGTTATGTGTCAGTAACTCCCACGTGCTGTAACCGTGTAGGAGCTCCCAAGGTTAACCCTGGGGAGGGAGGGTGGCATCTCCTGTGACATCTGCTGTCACTTCTGCTCTCCAGGAGCAGTGTCACAACTCCCGTGGAGCACAGCCAAACAGCCAAGGGGCATCTTTTCACAGGGATGGAGAAAGGGATTTTTAAATTCACAGGGATGGAGAAAGGGATTTTTGAATTCACAGGGATGGAGAAAGGGATTTTTGAATTCACAGGGATGGAGAAAGGGATTTTTGAATTCACAGGGATGGAGAAAGGGATTTTTGAATTTACAGGGATGGAGAAAGGGATTTTTGAATTCAGGGCAGGTTTTTGCTGTGGGATCAGTGAGGTGTTAATGGGGGCATTGGAGGGCACCTGAACATCCAGCAAGCTGAGAAATCTGTGAGGACAAGCAGGAGGGAGAGGCTCTGTGTATTCCCAGGAGATTCAATGAATGATGGAGAAGAGAATGAGGCAGAGCAGGTATTTGAGTGAGGGGCTGCAGAGCCATTCCAGTCTGTCAGGCAGCCTGAAGCAGCATTCAGTGTTCAGTCAATATGTGATTAATGGCAGCAGCAGCCCTGCAAAGCCTCTCTCACCCACCCCTGTTATCCTGCAGTTTGAAGCATATGATTTTTATATACTGAGCACTACAAATGTGTGGATTAAAGGGTGCTGCCAGTGATTAAAATTCTCTTCTTGCTACACAGAAATTTGCATTTTCTCCAGAGTACCAAAAGGGATAAAGAACTTTTTTTTTTTTTCCCCAGATAGGGAATTACTGATTTTTTTTTTTCCTCCAAACCTTTTTGGGGCCCTGTTCTCCCCATCATGTTAATGAGAGCAGAAAGACTTGAAAGTTCACAAGGAGCAGTTTTTTCTTACAGTGTATTTGGGGGAAAAATGATTATTGGATCTTGTGGTGATGAGTAACTTGTAAGTGCTTTTTAAACAATGCCATTTAATTGTAAGTAGGTTATGGCTCTCATGAGGTTGCTTTTTAAATTGACCCCTTTTAATGATGAACTTCTGTGATGTTCATTTGCCATATAAGAATTATATGAACTATTTTATGAGAAATTAAAAGTGCTGAGTTTATGTAGCTCCAAAAAGCATTTTGAAACCCACTCAGAGGGATACTAATGAACAAGGACTTGTGGGTTTTCAGTACCTCTGTGAATCTGATGCTTTACTTTTTTTCTTTTTCTCTGTTCTGGTCTGAGTCAGTATCAGATAATCTTAGAAGGCTGCTCAGAACTATTTATAGGGTCATTAAAGGAAAGTATTATTGCTCTGTGACAAGTTTTACAAGACATCATGACACTCTCCAAGCTGCATCATGGATAGCTATTCTTTTTTACTATTAACCATGTAAGTATTGCTTTTGACATCTGATCTGAAGAGAGAGGCCTCAGTTTTTCAGGCTGCTGATGACATATGTTTGCTTTTCACTTATTCATATTTCTTTAATATGCCAGGAGGTGAAAATTCCTCTCCAGTGTACACAGCTGTTAATTTGGTTGAAATTCTTGGTGCAGCAGTGTAAAGAACAGTAACACTGACATCCATTTGTGGTTCCATCTCTTAATCTGTTAATCAGCATTTACCAGCCATGAGGCTGCAGCCCCTTCATTTCACCCCAGTGGCCTTTGAACAATTTCATGTTCATCTGAATTGGGAGCTCACTGTTAAATAAAGAGGGATTTGAGAGAAAGGCTTGTGCTTTATCTCTGGGTTTGTTTTATATTAGAGATTTCATCTTTATAAGCAAAATTATACATGAAGTTGCTTTGGTTTATTAAAAAGTCCTCTTTCATTTTTTTCCCCTCGTTCTTTTAGAGTGTTACTAAGGTTTAATATCTTGACATATCACATCCTCAAGTTTTTCAAATAAATGCTGAACAGGAAATGAAAACTGCTTTTCTTGACAACTGAATGCCAAATAAGCTGCTACAAATTAGTCTTCAATGAATCTCATATAAACATATCTGTATTTTGGCTGGCCAGTTGGTTTTCGTTTTGATACATGGATTCATGGACTGAGAATTTCTACAACTGTGGACTTCTTCCTAATTAATGGTGTGGTTTTACTTTTGTGTAATTTAATTACTTTTGTGTTAATTTAATTAGGTACAACCTATATTAACATGTTGAGATAAGGAGGAGAACCGTTTATAAAATAATTTAAAAAAAAATTCAAATCTATAACTTTCTGCAGGTACTGCTAAACTCTTAAGGGGTATAAAAAAAATCCCAAACAACCAGAACCCCCCAAAAAAATCCTTAATCAAGGTCCCTGTCTTAGCAGAAACCCTTCTATGATACAGTTATGAAAGCCAAGAAATCTTATGCTGGTAAGTTTGTGACCATTTTAAAATATACTGGAGAGAGAACTTCCTGCTGGGGTTTGCTGTGACTTTATGGAAAAATAATTTAAATGTAGATGGCCAGAAGCTCAGGACCACCAAGCAGACAAAGTTCCTCTGGAGCTTCTTGGAATTCCACAAGTTTGCTCCAGCTGATGGATGTGGTTCCCTGAGCTCCAGCCTGAGTGCCAGTAACTAATGCACAGAGGGGTGTGTGAACAGAGCACTAAATTCTGCATTTTAGGGCAAACACTAATTGTTTGCTCTCAGTGTGAGTAGGAAATGCAATGTTCAGCATCATGCCAGGAGCCACAATTCCCACCTTGGACCCAAACCCTGCAGGTGTGTTAGGCAAGGCAGGACTTTACAACCACAACCATTAATTTTCCAGGTGAAATGTGTGTTTGAAGGTTTTATCCACACCTCTGTTTTCCTTGTAGACCCACACATGTTAATTGAATGGCAGCAGCAGTTAATAACCATGTTTTCCTTGATCCCTGTCTAACATGCAGGCAGAAATAATAAAAGGTGGGATAATTTAGAGATGGAGCTGGGAAGTTTGCTGCTTTGCAAGGACCTTGCCCTTCTCATATGACCATGCTGGTTCAAAAGCAAGATTGAGACTGTTGTGATTTTCATGGATAAATTCAGAGTTGTGCCTTGATAAAATTATTTTCAGAGGTTTAGTACCACAGAGACGCACCAATTAGAGTGGGGAAAACATCCTTAAAGTGAAATAAAGGGCGAATCTGGAAGTGAGAATTAGTCTCAGTGGGCACATGAAGGGGGTGCTTTGTTCAATTGAGTTTGTGCCTTAGAAACTGAGATTTCTATTTAGTTCATACTGCCTCTGTTAATTTGGTTATCTCAGCTGTTGAGAGTCTTCCTCCAAGCTCTCCTTTCTCTTTTATTTACATTTTGACACTGTGCAGAAGTCTAAATATGGAAGCTTTTTTTACCTTTAAAAGGTGTCCTTGGGTGGGAATTGGCGCTAATTGGGAGCAGGCTCACACAACGATTATCCCTAATGGAAACGCTGATTTCCAGTGAGTTTACTGACTCTTCCTTTCATGGTCACAGGCATGCAAATAAAAGCGAATTACACACATTGTTTTTGTTAATAGGCTCGTTAAGCTGTCAGGATTGCTCTTGTCACTGTTTTGGGAGAGGGCGACACAGTCTGAACTGATGGAAGTGCTTTGTAAGAGCCCACTTGGGGAAGGGAAGTTTTTGGTTTAGGGCTTTGGAAATGCTTCAGTCTGGTTAGACACACAGCAGTGAAGTGTCCCAGGGAAATCAGAAAGGAAATCAGGCAGCTTCAGCCTTAGCCTGTGCCCTTGTCCTGTTTGAGAGCCCATCCTAAGGAAACCAATGCTGCTGTTGAGAGCAGAAGTGTCTAAATGTTGGTTTGGGGCTTTTTCTTTTGTTGATTTCCTTTTCCAGTATTCTTTCCTATGATTTCAGTTACTTTTCTTTTAACTCAAGTGGTCTTATCTGAAAAAAAGACTCCAGAAAATCTGTCAGAATGGTGGAGTGCTCGTGGCCTGTTTGTCTGAATTTAAATGTGGCTGTGGAGGGCTTTGTGCAGGCTCCAAGTCAGGGTTCAGTGCAGGCTCCATCCTGCAGCTGAGGGGAATGAGGGAGCAGCAGGGAACAGCTCTGCTGCCTCATTTGCCTGGGAAATACATGAAATAATTCAATTGCAGAGGTGAAGATGCTCGGGGTAACAAGGAGGAGGCCAGTACAGATGAATTCTGCCTGCTGCAGCTTTCCCTTGAGATTTAGTAATTTGCAGATGGGCCAAAATCCACTGTGGTTTCACCAGTGTGATCTTTGGGTGGCCTTGGCATTCTGATTTCTGAGGGAAATAATCTGTATTCAATATCTGACTGTACAGTCCTTTATGTGAACAAACAGAAAAGAACCTTGCAGGTTAACTTTTGCTGTGCACAGCCCTTTGAGTCTTGGATCAAAGGACATCCAGGAGTTTGCACTTCAAAGTTAATCATGAAGGGAGGAAAAAATAGAAGGTTTGTGCCTTAAATGAAAAAAAAAAAATAGTAATTCTGTCATATGAAAAGGAAAATACTATTTAAGGTCACTTAGTGAAATTAGCTTCAATTAAGCATCTTTTCTAAATGCAGTGCTTGCTGTCAGAGCCACTCATCTTGTGGTAATGCCTGACCTGCTGAGTTTATGATTATTAATCAGTATAAAAACCCCTAAAACACCTAAAACCCAACAGATAATAACACAGGTTATTATCTGTGTAATCAGCTGTTGAAAGGAGCTTTGCCACCATACATCATTATTTGTTTTGTGCCCACAAAATTGTGACTGACAGCATTTGTTTCACAGCTCCAGAGCTGAGTGATGGTGCTGAGGAGGTATTTCCTCAGCTGGAAATCTCTCTGAGCTGAGTGTTGGGGGCTGAAAGCAGAGGCAGTGGAGAAAATCAGGAGCTGCTGGGGTGTCCCTGCTCTGTTCCCAGTGTGTGACTGATGGAGGAAAGCACAGGTGGAGGACAGCAGGGAGAGCTCAGCCTTTTCCCCCAATGGAATTTCTCCAAATGCTCATTTAAAATTTGCAGGCCAAACTTCTTAAACTGCCTTTTCTCCCATTATACCTATAAAATAACTGTAAAAGATATTTTACAGATATTTTAAGTGTTCTGTTCTCAGCCTGACATGGGGCAAACCCATGGACAACCAGACCCTTTTTTTGCCCACTCTGAGCTTTTTCTTTCACCAGGCAGGGCAGGTTTTGCTTGGCATTGGTGACAGGGCTGGTGAAAGGGTTTTGAGAGCATAAACTGGGCAGTTTCTTTCAGCTGGTGAGGGAGCCAAAGGCTGCAGCAACCTGTGCTCAGGAGAAGTTGGTAACAAGCCAGGTGAGAAGCAGAGGGGAGTGCTAGAATAGGTAAGAGGAAAACAAGAGGATTTTTATTTCACGTTCAGGCAACCAGGAGTTCTGAAATGCTGATGTGTTGATAGGGAGCAACACTGAGGGATCAGCAAAGCTTGGCTTGTGCTTGTCTGTGAGGATGAATCTGTGAGCCAGCCCTGTGCAGGGCACAGAAAGAGATCTCTGTGTCTTCACTGCCTTTTGAACTCCCAGCGTGTCATGCTGTGGTTTGGTTTTCCTCTGTGTGGACACGTGTCACTTCATTTGGAGGGGAAGAAAGGGCATGTTGCTCCATTAAAAATGAAACTTCTTTTCAGCTGGTGATGAAGCTGTAAGGTGGCAGGTGCTCAGGCTGGGGAATGAAGGAGTGGGAATGCCCTGGGTGGTTTTAAACAGCTGAAAAGTGCAGTTTGATGGTCAATATTTTCCTGAAGGGCTACATTTAGCAAGAATGATGATGTTCCCAAGTCATTGACTGGAACTCTCAAGTTGACTTGTTTAGTTTCAGGTGGGATTAAAGGCTTAGGATATTGATAACACTTAGATGTGGAAACTGGTCAATATTTTCTACTGGAAAGTACTGCTGGAGAATACTTGATTTGTTTTTCCTCTATTAATATATTCCTCCCCCCCCAAAAATAAACAACTTCATGCAGGAAATAAATATTGCAGAGCAGGAGAATTGTGAAGCAGAGGCAGTGGTTGTGCCTGAGGCAACAAACATCCTCAGAGGAGGAGCTGGGATTAGCAGCTGCTTGCTCCCAGCTAATCCAGTTTGTGAATCCCCACTCAGCACCGCTGTCCTGGGAGCTGCCTGGGGCTGGGAACAGCCGAGGGCTCTCCACCCCAAACCCAGAGCCCACTCCAGGTCACTCTGTGGCTGCAGAGGGGGCTCTCTGCTCGTGTGGTGGCTGCTCCCATCCTCTGCCAGCCTCCACGGAGCCTCCCCAAGGTGCCCTTTGGATCTTGTTCCAGCTGGCTCCCAATTAAATCCAGCTCAGGTCAGCTCTTGACAAGCAGCCTGCCTTGTAACTCAGGGAGGTTACCAGCCAGCAGATTCTTGAAATGCATCTTAAAAAGAGAAACGTTTGGGCTGGCAGCCAAGATGATTTTCTGTCTTTCTTTATATTTTTTTCCTCTCTCCCCCTTCCTTCTCTCCAGCAAGTCTTTTGGCAGAGCTGTGGCTCAGCTGGGAGGTTGTGTGGACTGAGAGCACAATGTTAATTAGCTGTTGTAGCTTCCAGCTTGTAAAACCCTGATAGAGACCCAGTTGTCATAATTAATGAGCACAGAAATAGCAGAAGGGCTCTTAGACCTTGTGCTGAGGGATGTGAACCAATTCCTCAGTCCTGGAAACCAGGAAGGGGCTTGAGTGAAGGCAGGTTGTGCTGTGTGTGTGCAAGGGTGTCCTGCATCCTCTTGAAGTGCCCAGAACAGGATTTTTGTCCTGCATCCTCCTGAAGTGCCCAGAACAGGATTTTTGTCCTGCATCCTCCTGAAGTGCCCAGAACAGGATTTTTGTCCTGCCTCCTCCTGAAGTGCCAGGAGGGGATGTTTGTCCTGCACCCTCCTGAGGTGCCTAGGACAGGATTTTTGTCCTGCATCCTCCTGAAGTGCCCAGAACAGGATTTTTGTCCTGAATCCTCCTGAAGTGCCCAGAACAGGATTTTTTATGGGGTACAGCAGCTCCCACACACAAGCTGCTCTGGTGGAGTTTCTGAAGTTATCTCTGTGTCTATAATTGTTTTTCATCAATAAGTTGTTTGGTGTGGCACAGCAGAGATGGAAGGTGGGTTTAGTTTATATTTGAGTCCTCTGCAGTGTGTGTTGTACAGAGCAAAAGGAAAGGAACAAAGTGATGCTGTTTGCTTTGAGGCACTGAGTGTGAGCATCCCAGTTCTGCTGTGACAGGACACAGAGCAGGAATTGCTGCAGGGCTGGGAGAGAGCTGTGAGGAGCAAAGCAGCAAATGCAGCAGCACCCAGGTGAGTGAAGGTCACTCCTTGCTCCAGCTGAGAGCCAGCAGGAGCTGCTGTCCCTGGCTGAGTGGATGTGGAGACTGCAGGTCCTGGATTTGGGGTCAGCTCAGGTGGGGAACCAGGGGAGGAGCTGGAAGAGCTGTGGGGCTGAGCTGCTCTGCTGGGAAGGGCTGGATTTGGGAGTAAATCCTCCCAGCTGCAGAGGACATGTTTGGAGAGGGAAAGTGCAAGAAGAACACAGAAAGGATGGGGAGGTGTTGTGGCTTTGGGGAGGAGTTCATGGCTAGCTGGAAGGGGATCAGTGGGCACAGTCCTGCTCTGGTTGGGCATTTGAGGATGAGGCTCAGCCTGGAAAATTCCTCTCCTTGTGGTGTGGCAGCTTCATGCTGCTGGTTCAGGAAGGTGAGTCTCTTCAGCATCATCCTCTGAGGGTGTTGGGTGGAACAGGAGGCACTTTGTGTATGAATATTATTTGTATTTTTGTATTTAAGTGAATCATCAGAAGCCTGGCTGGGGTTATTGTGTGTGCCCTCTGTATTTCTGTGACCCTCCAGAGTGATGGCACAGCCAGCCCAGGAGCAAGGGAGCTACGGGGGCCCTGTAACCTTGCCTGTAACCATCCAAGCCTTGGATGCAGGAGGTGAGGTCCCAGCTCCCTGCCCTGCCTGGGGATGTCACAGCTGCACGGTGACAATCTGTCCTGTCCCCGTGGCTGCTGGCTGACCCTGGGCACGGAGCCTCTGGGAGCTCCTGACCTCCAGCAAAGCACCTGCAGCTGAGAGGGTGGGGAGCAGCAGCTCCAAAGAGCCTGGAGAGAACAGGGAAGCTGTCCTGGGTTGTAAGATAAGTGTGTGTATTCTATTCCCATCTGTCAGAGCTGGGGCAGCTATCCTCTGTTCATTGGGCAGTTTTTTCTTTATCTCTCCCTCAGCCAATCCTCCCTCCAGGAGATCTCTGCTGTTCATGGCCACTGAGTGTCCTTGCATGGCTGAGAAAATTCCATCATCCACGGGGAGAGGCTCTGCCCAGGGGAGGAGCCAAGCATTCCTACCTGGATAGAATCTGCCCTGGAACAGCCCAGCAGCCTTTTCCCACTGCATTCCCAGAGTTTCAGCTTTCTTCTGCCCTGCATTCCCAGAGGGAGCCCAGGCCCATCTCCAGCAGCACTGGAGCTGCAGAGGAAAACTCCAGCCTTGTCCAGGATCCCTGCTCCAGCAGAGCCAGCCCTGGCACTGCAGGAGGGCTGAGCCACCATGGAATGGCACTGCCACCAACACCCTGACACACAGGGGGGCAGGGCATGTACTGACTCTGGCAGTGGTTTGGGGTTTTTTTTTTGTTTGTTTGTACTATTGCATTTGCATTTTTAATTTTCCTAGTAAAGAACTGTTATTCCTATTCCCATCTCTTTGCCTGAGAGTCCCTTAATTCCAAAACTATAACAATCTGGGGGGAGGGGGTTTACATTTTCCATTTCAGGGGAAGCTCCTGCCCTCCTTAGCAGACACCTGGCTTTTCAAACTAAGACAGAATCCTCTTCTCACTGGCTGCTCCTGGCAATTAAACGCTGAGCGTGGCAGCATCTCAGTTCCCCAAGGAATTGTGTTCCACCCCAGGAATTGTGTTCCACCCAAGGAATTGTATTCCACCCCAGGCAGGCTGCCTTTAGCAGCACGTGCTGGCAGAGTTCATTCCCCTGTGGGGCACCTACAGCTCCTGAGCCTGCGTTTGCTTCCCCCTTATCTCCAGGAAAGACAATTCCAGCCTCTGTAATTAATGGCTCTGTCCTAATTTTCCTAGTAAAGAACTGTTATTTCTATTCCCATCTCTTTGCATGAGAGCCCCTTAATTTCAAAATCATAATAATTCAGAGGGAGGGGGTTTACATTTTCCATTTCAGGGGAGGCCCCTGCCTTCCCTAACAGACACCTGGGTTTTTAAACCAAGACACCCTCCAACACCACCCCTGCTCCTCAGGCTGGCCATCCCAGCACCCCAGAGGGGCTGAGGCTGGAAAGGAGCTCTGGGTGTTGCCTGGTCCAACCCCCTGGTG
Source organism: Irena cyanogastra (assembly GCA_013397155.1). Taxonomy (NCBI): domain Eukaryota; kingdom Metazoa; phylum Chordata; class Aves; order Passeriformes; family Irenidae; genus Irena; species Irena cyanogastra. The sequence continues at coordinate 138,517 of VWZV01007569.1, read as the reverse complement.
TCCCAGGACTATCCCAGCTGGATTTCAGACATCTCCAGGGATAGCAGACACCAGCTCTCCCCTCAGGGGATGGGTTCACTCCATGAGTGGGGCTCAGGGGGCTGGGCCACCTTTGTCCCCAAGCTGGTGGCCCTGGTTTGCCTCGGTGGCAGTGCTGGGGGGAGTGGGGTGGAATCTGCCAGTAGAGAACCTCCCCCATGAGGACACATTTCAGTCTGTGCCACCAAGCCATTCTTTGTCCACCAGCCCCAGATTAACATTTGGGCACCTGCTGGCGTTTCCTGCTTTTCCTCTTTTTTCCTGTGTCCTTTGAAATATTCATTATCCAGGATAAAAATCTGTCCCAGGTAATTTCAGGATTCAGCTGCACAAAAATGAGAAAAAGAGCCAAAATAACAGCAGGTAAAGAATGGTTTAATTTAGTAACTAATTTTCTATAAAGTAATTATTTCTTTAAAAACCTGGGATTTGCTCAAACTATCCCAATTACTTTTTTCATTATGGCTACAGAATGAAGTGCTTGTTTAATTAGTAAACATTTGGCATGCCTTTAAATAGGTTTTTAATTACATTAAAGGGACACTGTCAAGGTGTCTTTCATAATTTTTAATAGACCTGGATTTCTTTTTTCCCCTCCCAGCTGGATGCAGCTCCTTGGGTTTGATTGGCTGTTCCAGACAAAAACTGGAGAAGCCAATTCCCTGGAAAAGATTAAAAAGAGAGGCTCATTTGTGGGTTTGGAGCTGAGCTGTGCTCTCCCCAGCTCCTGTTCCTCAGCTTGCTGCCAGCAGGGCTTGTTGCCTCTTTTGCAGTCCTGAGGGTGACCCTGTGCTGAACACCCCGAGCTAAACCAGCAGCTTTTGCCCCCAGAATCTCCCTGGCGCAGCAGATGCCTGTTCTGCAGCTCTCCTAACCACCCACCAGTGCTCTAACTGAGCTGGATGTGAGCTCCTGCAGGAAATTGGGCTCTGGGTGAGCCCCCAGGCTCCTGCCTGCCTTGGGATCCCCAGCCTGCTCCTTCCCTGGGCTGGGAGATGCTGCTGGCAGGGACCAAACCTGATGGAGCTGCTGCTGCTGCTGGGGGGCTGCTCGTGCCCCTGGCCAGTGTGTGATGGGTGAGGCTCAGAGGGTGGCAGGGGCCCTTTGCCTGTGTCCCCCCTCTCTGCTGACAGGAGCTGAGGCCTCTGGTTCATTTCTGGGGGAGGTTCATTAATGGAGATGGATGGGAGCTGCTGCAGGCACAGCTGGGACTGAGCAAAGGCTTCCTGGGGTGTCCCCAAAGGGAAGGCAAACAGCAGAGCCAGAGATGGGTGTGTGACACAGGGGCTGCCTGGGGACACGAGCCAGTCCTTTCTGTCCCCTCTGAGCTGTGTCCCTGCTCTGCTCCCCAGAGTTCTACAGGCTGAACAAGCAGACTGAAGTGCCTCTGGCTGGATTTCTGCCTGCGTTTCAGACATCCTCGCTCTCCTCTGAGGAGCAGGAGCTGCAGGGAATGGAAATATCAGAGTCTTTGCTTTAACAGCATTGCCTGGCTGCTCTGCTGGGTCCTGGCAGGCTCCCCTGAGGCCACATCCTCCTCCAGCACGCTCTGAGCACCTCTTCTTGGTTTCCTCAAGTTTTGCCCTTACTCCCATCTGTTCTCCTCCTCCCTGTCCACCACCTGCTCCTTCTTCCTCCTGCTCTGTTGGCTCTCCTCTCACAAAGTCCTTTGCTTTTCCTGCAGTGGCTGTCAGCCCCCCATGTGGCCTTGAACCCAGCCCCTGATCCTTCCTGACCCCAAAGCAGAAGATGTGGAGCCCTGGGGGGGTGTGGGGATGGCTCGTGCCCCTCCACAGCCTGGAGGATCCCTGGGAAGGAAAGATCCTGCCTGACACAGCTGGAGCTGGGCAGCAGAGGAGCCTCAGCCTTCCATCCATCCATCCATCCATCCATCCATCCATCCATCCATCCATCCATCCATCCATCCATCCATCCATCCCCTTCCTGGAAGGAATTGCTGCTCAGCTTGTCCACCCACCTTTCCCCAAGGGAAGCAATGCCCTTTCCTGCTTCCAGTTTCCAGGGAGACAGCTGCTGGAGAAGCACTGGAAGGGCTGGAGCTGGCAGGAATGCCCAGACAGAGGGACACACACCCTGCTCAGCATCCCCGTGTGGCAGTTCTGGGCACAGGAACGGTGCTGTGGGCACTGACCCTTTCCCAAGTCCCTCCATGGGGCCCCAGAGCCTCTTTGCTTTGGGGAATCAGCCTGGGGAGGGCTGTGTGGTGCTGGGTGCAGGAGTGGGCTCATGCTGGGAGCCCTGCTGCTGTGCCAGTGTCCCCTGTCCCCTCTGCCCTGTCCCCAGGAGGTTCTGGGGGATGGATGGAGGAGCACAACCCAGCCCTAGGAGTGTGGCTGTCCCGATCAGCTCCGTGCCCTGTCCCCAGTGCCACGGGCAGCTGAGGTCCCTGAGGTGTAATTACCCCGAGGTGTAATTTCCACTCCAGCTCCCAGCACCCCTCACAGACAGAGATTTCTAGAAGGGTTGTGAATATCCGCGGCTTTGCAAGTCTTCCATAAAATATGAATGCATGACAGCATCTGCATAAATTATTCAAGATAATCGGGAGGGGGCATATTTCCCTGGCAATTTCATGGGGGCTCCTGGAGCTTGATTGTCCCACCCGTGGGGTGAGTGCCAAGCCCCCCCTAAGGCACAAAGGGAAAGTCCTGAGCATCCCAGGTCTCCCTGCTCCTCCCCTCGCTCTCCTCACATTGCCAACTGCTCTCCCTCCTGCCTCGATGTGCTTTCCCCAGCTCCCAGCGCTATTAACACCTCTAATTAGAGCTGCTTATTGATGTGCTGCTGTTTGTCTAAGTGCAGCTGATCAAGGCAGAGCAGCCGTGGAGCCGAAGTGAATCACAGCCCCCTGCAGCCTGCACAGTCAGCACGGCCCTGCCCGGGGCTGGGAACGAGGAGAGAAAAACCCAGAGAGGAAAAAGGGTGTGGTGCCGGCCTGCTGTGTTGGGGCTGGTCCCTCTGCAAGTTACTCCAGTAATGCTGGCGTTTTCCTGCAGGAGCATCCCTCAGGAGAAGGGTGTCCCTTGTGTCCGTGCCTGCGGTCAGTGTTGTCCCATCCAGACTGCCTTGTGTCAGGGAAACCCCACTGGAACAGGGGGCTCTCCAAGGAGGAGATGTTGTCTTCTTCCTGAGGGGTCAACCAGAGCAGATCCTGCATGGGTGGGTGGAGGGATGGATGGATGGA
>VWZV01007569.1:23609-125783 GCA_013397155.1 Irena cyanogastra | reverse complement strand
TCCCCCCTCCCCCCCTGCCCCGCCCCCCCCTCTGCGGGGCCGGGTTGCCGCTAGATGGCACGCGGAGCCCGGCGGAGCCCGGCGGAGGCTCCGCGGGGCGGTGCGGGGCGGAGCGGAGCCGCAGCGCGGGGTGCGCGGAGCGGAGCGGAGCCGAGGGGCCCGGCCATGGGCTCGGCCGGCAGCGGGCAGGGGCAAGGGTAGGGCGGGGGGGACGCGTCCCCNGCTGCGGCTGTCCGGGCTCGGCGTCCGAGTGCGGCGTGCGGGTGTGCGGATCGAGCCCCGCTGGGGACGGCAGCGAGCCAGGCAGCGATCCAGGCAGGGATCCAGGCAGCGATCCAGGCAGCGATCCAGGCAGGTCTGCCCGCGGGGCAGCGTGCGGGTCCTGCAGCTCTCGCTGGCTGCCGGCTCGGGGTTCACCCCACCGCCGGTATCTCTGGGGTTATCGCGGGGCTGCTCGCCGCTCGCTTCTTTGAGAACCCTTCTCGGAGGTGTTGATACTCGGGGGGATTCGGTTCCTCTGGTTTAAGCCTGCTGGTGCAGCTGGGGATTTCGAAACCCACCCTGAGCTGGCAGGGGGGCTGGGGTGGGTGTCCAAACCTGAACCCCTCCGGCTCCAGCACACCCGTACCCACCCATCGCTGTTCCCCCTTGCTGTAACTCCCCATTTTTGCTTCCATACATTCGCTTCCCCTCCCCAGCCCTTGCTCTCCGGCTTCTTTGCTTCACTGGAGATGTGCTCGGGTTGCTCCCGGGCTTGAGACACATGGGAGCAGTTGGCAGTTTCGCGGTTTTTCGATGAGGAAAGGGACCAAAACCCCTTAGAGACAGAGGCGAACGTGCCGGGGCACGAAGCTGAAGGTGTGGGGCGAGCCCAGGCCAGCGGTTCCCAGCGCTCCCCGCCGCGTTTGGAGCTCTGGGGTCGCGGAGGGACCTGCTCGCTGCCTGTTTGCTTAGCCCAGGCTACCGCCTGAGGAGGACAGGCTGGGCTCGCACCCTTCGCTCGCACTCAGGTGTGGAGAGGTTGGCTGTCTCTCCTCGGGAGCTGCTCGGCTCTGCTTGCCTGGAGCGAGTTCTGCTGCTGGATCCCGAGGCACTGCCCTGGGACTGGGGAGCTCGGCCAAGGGGATGCCACAGAGCGGTGGCAGAGGTGTGAGGGATCCCACGGCCCAGGAGTGGTGCAGGGAGTGACTGTGAGAGGGGCACACTCACCCCGGGGAATGCTCTTTGCCTGGCTGTTTGCTTTCCTAACTGCGTTTGAATTCCACAGTGAGGAAGTGACTGGCTGGAGCATCCCTGTGCCCTGGGCATCACCCCTGAGGCAGGGGAACCCCATCTCCAGCAGTGACCTGGGGTCAGGGTGAGGAGAGCACAGGGAGTGCATTTCAGGGTGATCACAAAGTCCCATTAGGGATGAAGATGTGTGTGGATAAGGGGTTTTGATGGCTGGATAGTCTCTGGTGTCCAGGTGGAGAACTTGCACTGTCCTGGCCATGTGCCCTGGGCTGTCTTCTGCTCTCCAACCAGTACAGACCAGTACTGGTGCCACTGGAACCAGCGGGATTACCTTGTTGTTAACAGTCAGGCTCTCTCTGTGCAAGAGGAGGAATTCCCAAGACCTTCTCTTTACTGTCCCGCAGTGTCCAGGACCTCTGCACCTCCTCCCTGCTGCTGTCATGCTGAGTGTGACCCCCATGTCACAGTCCTGGGTCACCTTGCTCCCAGCCCAGCGTGGGTGAGTGTTGGCACTGTCCAGCTCTGCTCCCCTAACATCCTCAGCTGATGTGGGTCAGGGATAACGTCCAGCAGTGGGAGAAGGTCCTGGCAGTCAGGATGGGTCCTGTGAATGGTTCCTGCTGCTGGCTGGGCAAAGCCTCGCTGCTGCTCCGGGAATCCCGCGGGGCGATCCCCTCCCGATGTGGATTGCTGCCATCAGAGGAGCGGTGCCATCGGCAAACAGCACACAGGAAACCTGATCCTGTGCACCAAAACATTTCATTAACCACCCTCCAGACACAGCAGAGCAATGCAGAACCCTGAGCTGGGAGAGTGCCTGCAGAAAGGGAAGGGGAGAGGGAGCAGATCAGTCTGGAAAACCACAGCAATGTCCAAGGGTGGCTCTGACTTCACCTCAGCAGCAAAGAGGGTCTCACTTGTGATGGTGCCAGATCTGGGCAAGAATTCACCGAGGAGCCCTGGTCCAGCTCACCCAGCTCTTTGCCCTGTAGTTCTGTTCACCAGCTGGAAACCAAAGCCAGGCTTTCCATGGGCTGTAACAGTGGTCAGTGAGAGGGTTCATTCTGGTCCTGCATGGATCACAGTGCCCATGGCTGTGACAGCACCACAACCCTGTCAGGCTCCAGGCAAAAAGGGTTTGAGGGAGAGGGATTGTTTATTAACCTGACTTCTGCTGGTAGGAATGCTGGCTCAGCTTTTGGGAGTTGAAAACTTGTCTAATAAAAGATGTTAGTTGACTCTGTAGCCCCTGGTTTCCCCCTGCATCTGTGTAGGATTCTCCCTGTGGGTCCCAGTTGGGTGATGTGGCACCATGGGCACAGTCCCAGTGTCACAGTCCCATCCTGCTGGGTGCTGCTGGCCTTCCTCCCCCCACCATCATCCCAGCTCAGCACTCAGACCCTGCTGGTCACATCCAGCTTTCAGTTCCACGGGCCAAAATCCTCCATGACTGGGGCATCACTTCCAATTTTCATTTAAGACTTGAGGAATTTCACTTTCTTCTCTCTTGGGCACCAAGCCAGAGCCCAGAACTGTGAACATTTCAGTTTGGGGAGGATGTGGAGAGGGACTTGGCACCAGAACTGTGCCTGAGTGATGAATTAAACGTGACATGGGATGACAGGCAAAGCCAGCATGCAGGATAAATGTTATTTGGTTCTTGGAACTCCATACTTTCAGGGAGTTAGTTTTGATTTTGGAGGAGAGGACCCAGTGCATTTGGACCATCTGGGATCTGGTATGTTTTGCCTACTTTGTGGTGAATTTATTTTCTGTATATGGAGTTTCCACTCGGCTGAGGCTGGGCCAGGCATTTTTATTCACCTGGAGAACACCAGCAAAAGTAAAGGAGTTGGGATTCTCAGGCTGAGTCCAGCCCTGCACCATTCCTGCTTCCTGGAGCACTGCTCTGGGCTGGATCCACTGATCTCCCAAGGACAGCAATTCCAGTAAGGCTCCAATTCCTCTTTTTTTTTTTTTTATTTAGGAAAAAAGCATCTTGTGTCTCCCCTACTCTCTCTGTAATTCAGTCAAAATGAAAAAGGTTTTGTTTCCTAGGGAGATGGTAGAGCAGAGATCACCTTTGTATCTTTTTCTTCCCTTCCCCTTTTTTCTTTCTGCTCAGTGTGCAACAATCCCTCCTTGCCAGACTATAATTATGAAGATTAAAAAGCATCAACAAGGTCTCGCATAATGATGAAGGTATTGTCAATAGGGGGTGTGGGAGCAGGATGAGTATTTATTCAGGTGATGCGTCGTTAAAATGCCCCTTGGGGTACCAGGACAGGGCCATGGGTGGGATTCGTACCAGGATGTGCTCCCAGGGAGGACCCTGGCGTGCAGGACTTGGGGGGCTTTGACCCCCTTCAGCTTGTTTCTCCTCCAGCCTGCTGCTGTCCTCTCCTGCCAGGGAAGTGCCATGGCAGACAGTGTTCCCTAAGGGCAAATCCAGCCCTCCAAAGCCAAGCTGGGTGCAGCAATCCCCTCCAGGGTGTTGCTGAGAGCCTTTCCCAGAGCCAGCTCTGCACTGGGCTCAGGCTGTGATAATGCAGTGCACTAATGTCCCCAGATCACCCCCTCTCCAAGCTATTTGTGGGACACCACAGTACTTTGCAGCATCAGGGATGCTCTGCTGCCTCCACAATCACCTCCCTGCTGGAGCTGGACCACGGCTCTCTGCAAACCCTTCTGCCAGGTCTGCTCTGGGGAGGGGGCTGAGGCCTGTGTTGTGTCTGTGTGCAGATCCCACAGCTCAGTGTTCATCAGCATCTGCTGGGGAGGGGCTGGCTGTGCTGCACTGCTCACTGCTTGTGGGGCTGTGCCTGTAGCCAGGCCTCTAGGGCTGGGAGCCTGAATAGTGAGTGCACAGTGGTTTCTGAATCTTGTAGAAACTGCTGTCCACCCCTCCAGGGGTGACTCATTTGGAAATCAAGGGACCTGAGCTGCTCCAGGCTGCACGGGGGTGTCAGGCAGTTCTAGCGATGCACTTGAGCATCCCCTTTTCCCAGGTGGGTCAGCTCTGGCAGGTGGATCAGCTCTCCCAGGCCAGCTCAGGCCTGGCTGTCAGGGAGGGTTTGTGCTGGTGCTGAGTGTGCTGCTGGCAGAGCTCATTAGTGCTGACAAGCTCAGGGTGTTGCTTTTCCCCTTGATCAGGTGAGAAGGGGATGGGCAGCTGTGCTGTGCTGCTTGTCCAGAGCCCATGGCCAGGTGTCCCTGATCTGCTGGGAATGGGGCAGGGCTGACCCATGGGGATGGGCAGGAATTAGGAGCCTGTCTGCTGGGAGCAGGGCTGATCCTCCTCGGAGCAGGCAAAGGAAACCCTTTGTTCCTGAGCTGGCTGCTGCTGAGAGTGAGCCTGCCCTGGATCTGGGGCTCAGGTGTGTGCTGTCTGTGTGACAGCAGCATCAGAGCTGCCTGGATGGAGGTAGGGAGCTCGTGGGATCCCCTGTAAGTGCCATGTCTTGCCCAGGAGTCTTTCCAGGCTAGGAAAGCTTGGCTGTGCTGGCTGGGACAGCAGGGAGCTGCCCTGGGAGCTCCTCCACTAGATCTCCCTGGGGAAGCCCAGCCCTTCTTGAGCTGCTTGACCTGGTGCTTGAGCTCTCCACAACATCTCCAGTCACTAACGAGGGCTTTGAAGCAGGTCACTTTATTTGTTAGCCGTTTCCAGCAGCAGATAATTGCAGTGCTGGTGTGCTGTAGCCCAGAGGCTGGTTCCTACTCCTCTGCCTTTTAGCTGTGTAGGAGTGCTTAGGTGGAGGGTTGTGGGCTCCTCTGCACCTGGAAAAGCCTGAGTGGCTGTGCTGTGGCTGTGTGCAGCTCCCGGGCCCTGTGGAGGATGCTGAGAGCTTGTAAAGGAGAGCTGGAGGCTCCTGTCCTCTGTGGTTTGCTTCCCTTTGGCTCAGGGATGCTGAGAGGCAGCGATGCCAGCGGGCACCCCTGAGGGCTTCCTCAGCTCCCTGGCCCACACAGGATTTACCTGTTGGAACAAACTTGCTGTTTCTTGAGGCTGGCTGCAGATTGCCTTTTCTATTTCTCCTCCTCGAGATTTCCCCTGGGTTTGGTGGCTGAGATCACGCTGCTGCTCTGGGAGCTGTCCCACTGACACCTGGCAGTGGCACTGACACCTGGCAGTGGCTCTGCCAGGGCTTTTCCCGTGTGGCTGCTGGAGGCTGCAGCACCTCCGCGGAGTCTCGGGGATGATGGCAGTGTCTCTGAGCAGTGGAAGGAGGCCAGACATCCATCCCTTGGCATGGAGCACGCTGCTTTCCACTCCCTGGTGCACAACAACCAGGCTGGCACAGAGCTCTTGCCTTCAGCTCTTCCACCCCCAAAAGAGGCACTGGCCTGAATTTGGCCTGAGCAGGAGCAGTGCTGGGAGCTCCTGCCCCTCTCTAGAGGTGACTGCAGATGACATCCTGCCCAATGTGTCCCCTGAGAGCCACTTTTCTGCCAGCCCAGTGAACAAAGCAGTGATGGGATGGCCCCAGACCACATGTGCAGGTCCCTCCTTGTCCCGTTGTGCACAGGGGACATGATGACAATGTGGGTGGCCTAGTTACAGGGGAACAAAAGGCTTTATATAAAAAACTGAAAGGGTTTATTTTAGATCTTTTGGGAGGAAGGGAAGGTAGAGGTCTCTCTTTACTCCTCTCTCCCAGAGGAACACAGGTATTGTTTGTTGTAGTGGTTCAGAGTTGTTGGGCTGGACCTGGTGGAGCATTGCAGGGGCAGTTGTGTTCTGGCTCAGCTTCCCCGCTGAGGATGCAGATTCACCACTCCCCCTGGAGTGCAGTGGAGGATTCCTCAAGGGCTGCCCATTGGAGCAGGCTGCCGGCATTTCAGAGGGGTCTCAGGCAAAGCCCCCTGCTCAGTGCCAGGGTTTGTGTCCTGGGCTCTTCGTGATGCCCATGAGGGTCTGGCCGTGGCCGGGGTGAGGTGCTGGTGGGGCTGGGGCTGCACAGCTGCTCCCTGCCAGGGCTGGGTGGGGTGAGCCACAGGGATGGAGCGGGGATTGTCCCTGACACCAAATCTCTCCTGCTGCTGTGCAAAGGGATTACCTCAGGGCCAGAGGGCGGTGGGCCTAGCCCAGCAGGGAGCAGCTGGCTCCTCATCACACCTTGCTCCAGCTCTGCTTTCTCTCCCGCAGGATTTTCGTGCTGGGCATTGGATTTTTCACCCTGTGCTTCCTGATGACGTCCTTGGGAGGGCAGTTCTCAGCCAAGCGCCTGGGGGACTCCCCCTTCACCATCCGCACCGAAGGTGAGCGCAGCTCGAGTCCGGCTGGCCCCACATGCCGCCTCAGGCCCCACACGCGGCCCCAGGGCCCCACACGCGGCCCCAAGGCCCCACACGCGGCCCCAAGGCCCCACACGCAGGCCCAAGGCCCCACACGCGGCCCCAAGGCCCCACACGCGGCCCCAGGGCCCCACACGCGGCCCCAAGGCCCCACACGCGGCCCCAAGGCCCCACACGCGGCCCCAGGCCCTGCACAGGGCCCGGCCCAGCTGAGGAGTGCCAGGCATGCAGGAGGATGGTGCATCTTCCCCTCCCACTGGTCCTTCCTGGCCCTTTTTGGGGTTATCAGGATGGCTCAGGGTGCTGTTGCCCTCTCCTGCCATGCGTGGCTCCAAGCTGGCTGTGCTCGCGCAGAGGTGTGACAGGCTGTGTGATGTGAGTGCTGGGGTGAAGATGCTGACCCTGGCTTGGGGAAGCAGCGGGATCAGACCCTCAGCTGGCAGCGGTGTGGGTTGTGTGGGCTGCCTCCGGGCTCTGGTGTGGAGGATTTGGCTCAGGTGCTTGGGGGTCTCGGTGGGTTTGAGCTTGCGGCCTGCAGGGAGTGGAAATTGCCCCTTAGAGAAGGGAAAATAAAAGGCCTTTGTGGTTTTATGCAGGTACTGAAATGCAGAAGAGAAATATTCTAATTTTTACCAAGTGTGAGTTATGTTGCATTTAACACCTCTTTTGGTGAGACACAAGGTTGGCTCAGGAGACACTTCTGTGGTGGGACAGCCATGGCCTGCCCTTGCTCTGGGAGGACACTGCTGCCATGGACTGAGCTTCCCCTGACTTTTTCTCTGAGATTCCACTCAATGCACAGAGGGAACTGCCCAGCTTGAGCTCTCCTGAGCAAGGTGAGACAGACTTGGTCAGGCCACCATGGTCTTCTCCTCTGTACCAAAACCGTGGAAGGATATGAGCTCCACAGCCTCACCTAGGATGTGATTTTGGAGCATAAAATCCTTTCCTTGAGCTGCTGGAAGAAGTTCCAGCTGCCTCCCTAAGGGAAAAGAGGGATGAAGTGGTGGCTTCCAGAAGCTGGACGGTGTTAAACTGCTTAATTGACTTTCCAGGAGATGGACTTGTAGCCTGTGGCAGCTGGATTTGTGTTCTCCCTATGGATGGAGGACCCTGTGGCTGATGTTCCTGCCCCTCTGCTCCCCCAGCTGTTCCCATCACCAGCCCCATTAAACCCTTTTCCAAGGACTGGTGTTTTTCTGGTGACCTCAGCCTGGAGCAGGTGGCAGGGTCAGTGATTTTCAGTGTTTCTGCACTTGGTCAGGGTACGTGTCCCCATGGGGAAGGTGTGGTTTATGGTCCTGTCCCCAAGCCAAGCACACATTCCAGGATGGCTGCTGAGTGAAGTCTGGTTTTAGGAGATTTCTTCCTTCCTGGGATAAGAAACAGTACAAAGAGAGTGGGCAGAATCCCCCAGACCAGCACTTTCTCCAGACCCAGCTTTTGAGGAGATGGGTTCTGAAAAGATTGCTGAGTTTGAAATTAAAGATGTCACTGTTACAGCTGCCCTCTGGCCCAGAGGAGCCCCAGTGTCCCTGAAAAGTTTGTGGAGAACTGGAAGAAAGGCAGAGACACTGATGAACTGTGGGGCCAGCTGAGGTTGTGCTGCAAAGAGCAGCAAAGGTTTCCAGAAACCTGCAGAAGCACCTGGGGTCACCCCGGAGGGCTCTAAAGTTGGGGTGAAGTAATGGCAAAAAGACCATTACTCAGCTCTTTCCCCTCTTTCTGGATGCCTTGGAGTGGCTTTTCCCACCCTTATCCTTAATTTAACCCAGACCTTTGAATCCACTGACTGCATCCTTGCCTGTCTCTTGTTTCCTGGGAGCAGTGTCAGTGCTGACCTGGAGCTGGGTCAACACAAATCTCCTTTTTCAAGCCCTCACACCTCAAATCCTCCACACTTAGGGGTTCAGGTGATTAAATCAAGGTGTGTAAATGGCTTCACCCTCTTGCCTGAGCTTCTTTGGCTCTGCTGAGGGCTGTGAGCACCGGCCTTGTTGGGTAGGAGAGATGCTGCTTTGCTCCAGGGTGGTGCAGCTTGAATGTTGCTTCTGGTGATGCCTGACTGGTCTCATTTAAAGAACAAAAGAAGTAAATTATGAGCTAGGTCCTCTAATTTTTCAAGGTTTTGGTCTCTTAGCTTTCTAACTGGGTAAGGCAAGTCCTGCTTTGTTAGAAAGCTCAAAAATTCGATGCAAATCCAATTTTTTCCCCTATATTCAGTTTGTTTGCCAAACAAACTATTGCTTCCAGATGAATTGCTGCACATTTGGCTGTTGCTGTGCTTCTTATTGGGGAAGATGAGCTTCATTCATGGCCTCACACACTGGTTTTAAACACAAAAAAAACAGGAGGTTGTTGTCTCTGGAGGAAGATGCTGGAGGAAGGTTGTGTTCTTGATCCCCAAAGCTTGGCAGGCACAACCTGAGAGGCTTTTTCTCACTCTCTAACACCTGGTTCAGGCTTTTGGGGTTCAGCCTTTCCTGTCACACTGGTTTGTAGGGACTGGCTGTGCCCCAGGGTGGTGTAGCTGTTTCCAGGAGTGAGTAACCCCCAAAGCAGAGTGGGACCAAGGCCTCAGGGAATGTGCTGGCCAATATCACCACAGACCTCCCTCTGTCACCCTTGGGGGTAGGATCTGATGGCGGGGAGAACCGACTGTCCCACCCATAGAAAAGGCAGGAAGGGTGATGCATCCTGGGCAGCCTCCTGGGGAAACTGGGAGTCACAGCCTCTGGGGAGATGGGGAAACTCCATCCCTGCAGACCCTGAGAGCACACCCCACTGGTGGGCAGCTCTGACCCCCTTGTTTGGAGCAGGAGGCTGAGAAGGGCTCTCCTGGCTGAGGGGAGGTACAGCTCACCTGGAGTGAACATCCACGTGGGAGAGTGGGAGCAGGAATGGATGTGCTGCTTATTAGTGCTGTGAAGTCTCCAAAGGTCTGCTTGAATAACAAACTGGCATTTAATTAACATGTGTTCTGCATCCCAGGGAAGCCCAGGAAATATTCCTGGCAGTCATGGTGGCTGTTAAGCACACAGTGCTGGGCTGGAGGTGAGCTCAGAGGAGCAGCTTAATTGTGCTGGGCTGATGAGCTCTTGGTGTGATGAGGAATGGCAATCTGCACAGACCTGGACAGGTTCATGGCCAGTGACTTGGGAAGAGCTCTGGGTGTGTGGCCTCAGGTTTGCCATGCCCAGGCCTGAGTGTTTCCCTGGAATGGGCTCCTGGGGAAGGAGCCTGGTCCCTGCTGCTGTTCCCTGCTCCTCCTGGACTCCCGGAAGGGCCCTTTGGAGCATTATCCATTAACTGATGATGTTGCAGGGAAGCTGCCAACATCCTCCTGCACGTGCTCTGGGGTGGGCTGCTCTGCAGTGGAGCTGGGTACAAATGGGGTGGGCTTGTGGTGAGTGAGTGTCAGCCCCTGCAGTCCTTCCTGGGGCTGATCCCAGCTTTTGGGGCTGTTCATGCTGCTTCTTGTTCCCATGTGTCCTGCCAGACCCAGCTGTGCAAGGGAAGCTGCCCGTGCCCTTCGGTGCCTGCGGGGTTGGGGTGGCTGCAGAGAGCTGGAGGATGACAAAAAATCATTTGCTTCAAAATCATCTGCACCCAAAAAATCCTTTGGGATGTAGATGAATGCTAAAGTTCATGGTCCCTGGTCCAGTTTAGGCTGAGGCTGTTGCTGTTTCTCCCTGAGTGACCTGCTCAGCCCAGCCCTGAGCCTCAGCTATTGCAATTCAAAGGGAGACCTGAAAATACCCCAGCCCTGCCCAGAGCTTTCCTGGCTCCTGAACTGTGCCAGCAGCCGGTCATAACCAAAATAAACATAGATGTGAGGCAGGAGCATGAAAAGGAGAAATGGATAATGTCACAGTCCAGGAGTTAATCCCATTTAAAATTTGATTTTTGTGCGTGAATACCTTTCTCAGAGGTTCTCTCCAAAAGCCAAGTTTCTTGGTGTGTGCCAGAAATCATTCCTCAGATGGATTCTCTGCTTGGTGATTCGCTGCAGTACAGGTTTTGCATCTTAACAATAAATAAAAAAACCCTTCTGAAATGCAAGTTATTTTATCCTAATCCGCTGCTGTCAAGTAAACACAGACAAAGGTTCCTTTGTTTTGAAATGGCCACTGAGAGAATTTATTCTGCAAACAAAGATGTAGATAAAAAAGGGAAACAGAGAAGTCTATAAATTTTGAATGTGGGAGACGCTTTGGGAAGGGCTCTAGACTCAGGAGATTGAGTTTTCTGTGCCCTCTTCTCTCCTCTCATTTAGAATTTAATATGTTTGATGATCCTTTTTTTCCCCCAAGCATCTTTCTGGCGGTTGTTTTACTGCCAGAATCAGGGGGCTGATGCTGAAAAAGCACCAAATTCTGTAATCATGGTGCTGGGAGGGATTTGGCCGTGGTCCCTAGCCCGTGGCTGTGCCCTAGGCTGGATTTGGTGGGATGTACATCCCGCTGGTGGAGCTTGCTGCTGCAGGGGATTAGCGAGGGAAAATAGGTTGTTAAGTGTTAAAACATGATTAGATGTGGCTGGAATATTGCCTGCAACTGCTGTAGCTGGTTCAAAGAATCAAAAGCCTTTGGATTCCTCTTGCTGTTGACTCCTGCAGGGTTGGCTATGAGGTGCTGGAGGAATTTGCTGCAAACCCAGGGGAGGTGTAGAACAGGTCCTGATATCCTGAAATGGCTGGAGCAGAGCTCTGCCCTCGTGCTGGGCTGCTGCTTCCTGCAAGAGGGGTCTGATTTGATTTCAGCTGACCTTGCTGGGGCTTTGACAGAAGCATTTGAAGTGGCTCACAGGTACCTCTGTTCTTGTGGTCACTGCTGCAGCAGCTGGGGTCCTTGAATCCTGCTGCCTGTAGGAAGTGGGGCTTTGCTGAGCGGCTGGGGTTGTGTGTTTGCTGTTCCCATAACTTTTTTTTTTAACCTGTTTTTAAGTGTTTCCTGGTGCTCAGCTGCAGAGCTCAACACCTGCCTTTTCCCACCCCAAAGCGAGCTCCCAGCAGCATCTCCAGCTGGTTTCCTGTGGCTGGCCACAGCTGGGCTCCTATGCTGTGTTTCCTTCCCGGTGGGAAACGGATGAAGGAAGGACAAGGGTGGGGGAGAGCTGATTTCAGAGCACAAGCTGGAAAACAGAAGCAAAGAGAGGTGCAGCTCAGCCTCTACAAGGCTGCTGCACCTTGTCCTAGGTTGCTGAGACGTGTTTTGGGGTCTGATGGGGTGATAAGGAGCTTGTGGGCTAGAACAGAGGTTTTCCCAGTCCTACAGCACTGGGACATTGCAGCTGGGCAATGGTGACTCAACCTGGAATCTGTCTGGAGCCAGGCAGTGCACCAGCCCCTGCAGGGACTTCCCATGGTCTGAGATCCAGCAGAACTGCAGGTCGCCAAAGAAGAGCTCCTGCTGCAAAAAGATTTGGTCATTTATGTTCATTTTGGAGGGAATAAAAGTAAACGTGGAGAAGAAAAAACGTGGAAGCTTCCCCTTGCTGGCTTGGGGTGTCCTGTCTCACGTGCAGACCACGGGGAAGCTGAGCACTGGGGCTTCCTTGTGGTGTCAGAATGGCTCTGGTTTGTCATGTTGGGCTGGAGGATTCTCAGGAGAGATGCAGAGCCAAGGCATGTTGTGCTGGAGATGGTGTTTAATGTCACCTGGCAGGAATCCTGCCCTGTTCTCAAATCCTCTCAATATTCCAGCTCCTGGAGTGCTCTGCCTCTCCTGCTGCTGTTGCTTGCTCCAGTTCCTGGAATCTCACCTGCTTAAAGCGGTTTCTTCCATCAGTGAGCACAGAAGAGGAGAGAGGGAGATGTTTAGGGCTGTGCAGCACAGCTGTAAGCTTTGGTATTTGTGGCTTCTGTTTCTCTCCAGAGCAGGGATGTCATGGAGGAGTGGAAATTGTGCTGCAGATGATAATGCTGAAGGTTGCTCGGGGTTTTGTAGGGCATTTTCACCATTTCAGAGCCACAGCACTGTGAAGCAACGGGATCTCACATTATTTCAAGGCCTTGGATTGCTCCCTGAGGAGCAGAGCAGAGAGGCCAAATAGAAATGTGAGAACCTGCATGATCTCCTCAGAGGGGTCCTTTGCTCCTGCTCCTGGCTCTGCTGCTTTTCCTTCTGCTCCAGCAGCGTCCCAGCTGGGCTAGCATGGCCAGGTAACATCACCATTTGTTCTCACAGAGGATGCAGAAAGGTCAAGCTGGGATTTGCTAACGATCAGAGTGAGCTTGAGTAACTCTGTCATCCCCCCTCACAGTCAGCTGTGCCGGGAGGGCAGGAGGAGGAGGAGGAGATCTGTGTCCATGATCCTGACCCCCTGTGTACTCCCTCGTTGTGAGGGCTGACAGCAGAGGAGGGCACAGCTCAGCTCAGCTCTATCCTGGCTGCACTGAGATGCTGCTCAGCCCAGGAGAGCTTTAAAATAAAACACAGATGTATGTGTTCACCCTCCTTTTCTCTCGGGAAAAGTAATTTTCAGGACCCATTTGCAAGTTTGGGTCGCTGCCACTTGTGACAGATCCCAGTCTGCTTCTGGGCAGAGCACACAGCTCTTCTGACAGGAGCTTGAGTTGGCCAGAATACCCAAAAGTTGCTTTGTGGCTTTGGGAATCCCTTTTCCTACCTGCTCTGCCTGGAGAGAGCACCCAGGAGCGAGGGCTTGGGCTGCTGCCTCCTTGAGACACTGCCCACAGACATGTGGTTCCAGAGATATTCGTGTTCCTTTTGCTTTTAGAAAGTCATGTGAGTTATAAATTTATCCTGCTGCCTTTAACGCTCAGCGGAGGCGACACGAGAACCAGTTGTGAAGACTCGTGTAAGAAAATGACAGTGACAGGAAAGGGAGGGAGCCGGGCGGGCTCTGCTCAGCAAACTGGGCACTAATTATTCCCAGTTTCTTCCTGAGTGAGTTATAACCCTCTCCCGGGCTGCTGGTGTCATGTTTTGCTGTTGTCTGCTGAGCAGCCCTGGATAGCTGCAGCGCTTGTGAGCAGCTTGTCAGCATCAGCGGATGCTGGAGCGCATCTCGCTGGCAGTGCCTGGGACTCTTCTCAGGGTCTGAATACAGAGTTTGCTTATGTAAAACTCCCTCAAAAGACAGGAGGTTCCCCTCTCGTGGGAAATGAATTTGTAGAGAATTTTTAACACTTGATAGAAGGTTTATATAGTATGTATTTGTATGTAAATTTTAAGATAAGAAATGTTGACTTAGAAATGTTATGGAATAGGATAAATATTGTTAAGAGTATTAAGAGTAACACTATTAACACCTCTCAGTTACCCCATCTCTAAATTAAAAAAAAAGCTTAATCCAACACTGTCTCCCATCCCCTCTTCCTGCACTGCCTGTGGGGTTGTTATCCAGGCTGTTTTCCCAGCTGCCAGGTGTGCTTCTGAGTGTGGTGTCACCTCCTCAGCACCAGCTGGGACCTGCAGATCCTGCACATCCCCAGTGCTTCATCTTCCTGCATCCAGAGCTGGATTAGGCTCTCCTGGAGCCTGTGGGTGCCAGCCAGAGGGAAGCCATGTGGAGAAGTGTGCTGGGCAGCTCTTCAGTGAGCTTGGGGCTCACTTCCAGCCTCTCTGCATCCGTCCCTTCCAAAGCCACTCCATGAATCCTCAGAGGCTGGAGCAGCCAGCTGATGCTGAAGAAGTTCTCTGGTTGGTGCCAAGTGGAGCTGGCTGGTCCTGGGAGCATCTCCTTGGTGAGGAGCTTTTCTGGGAGCTGATGGGTTTTTGATTTCTCCTGGAGCAGCAGGGTTGGCTCCCGGGCTCCCCTGGAAATGCTGAGCTCGGCACCGTTCCCTTCCTTCCTTGTGCAAGCATTGGTGGGGAGAAAGGAGTTTAGGGAGACACCAAAGGTGGAGCCCAGCTGCAGGGTGAGGGCTTTCTGCCCCAAACACTGCCTTTTGCCAGCTCCTGCTGGATGCTCAGCTGCCCCAAGGGCTCTTTGAAGCAGGTGACACAACACCCAGAGTGCCATCGACTCCACAGGGGTGTCCTTAACCTGCAGTTTTTTGGGAGCAGACCATTGTTTTGCCTGGATGGAGAAAATGAGGGTTGATTAAAAGCATCTGGCCTCTCCTCCTTCTGCTGGTGTCCCCACTCCAGCCCCAAGCTCTGCATCCATTCTCACATGCACTGTGCTCCCATCCTTGACCAACTCATGGAAAGGGAGTTTAAAGTGGAAGTGTAAAACTTTACTGCCCTTATTAAACTGGTGTTGCAGGCAGGGAAATAATGAAAATAAAGGCATCCCTGGGGTTCCACGTGACACTGGAGGTTCCTGTCCACTTCTGTGGGGATGTGCTGGGGGAGCAAAATGCAGATTGGTGCTTTGCAGGGCACAGAGGGGTAAAGAGAAGTGTCGGGGCTGCTGTTGTAGTGGTTAAGGCTTAATCCACCCTGGGAAAATGTCTCTTCCTGAAGAAGTGCCTATTTCATGCAGTTACTGCTCAGAATTGAATGCCTGCAGGCTTAAAGAGAAGGAAAAATATTATGCCACCAAACCAATTGGAAAATGGACGTGTGAATTCACACATCTTGAAGTGGGGCAGCAGTGATGAGGACCTCGGAGCAGGGATGTGTGCTGGCCCCTTCCCTGCTGGCCCTGTGTCAGAGGAGGCAGAAGCAGCTTCCTGCTGCCCTGGCACTCTGTTATCTCCATAAGCAGGGACACCCAGGGAATGATTAAATCAATTAATTGATTTTCTATAGCTCATAAGGAAGTCAAATGGCATTTCCATCAACTTGTGATGAGCCAACACCCCACCATGGCCAGGAGGAACGTTAATGGCTCTTTATGCTTTTATTACCCATTTTCACTCCTAAATCAAAATTCATCCTGAGCCCGGGAGGCAGCAGGTACTTCAGAAAATAAAACTAGCACAGTGGGAACCATAGCAGCCTCTGTAAAAGCTGGGTTTTCCCATTGATTTATTTGTTTCTCTGGCTTAAACGAGACAGCAGGGCTCGGTTCAGCTTGAGAAGAGATCAGCTGAGGCTCATCTTGCAGCTCTGCCAATGCCCCCCAGCTCTGGGGGTCTTGCTTTGGGCTTTGCTGCTGCTTGGAGGATGCAGCCCCTGGGCTCACTGGAGACTGATGGATTTGGAGGAAGGGGATGATTTATCTGCCCCGGAAGCAAAGTGGCAGGATGCCCAGCACTGTTTGGCCAATCTTTCTGGCTGAAGGAGAAAGGGTGATCATTTTAGAGGTGTTAAATGAGTGATTCTGCTGTTTCTGAAGCTGAACCTTTTGAGGCAGCTGTGAGTGTGGCTGTGGGCTGGATGTGCAGGGCTGGAGGATTGATGGTGGTGCTGAGCCTCCTGGAGCCTTCCAGTGGCTGGTTTGGGGCTGTGCAGGTGCTGGGTGCAGCCCTTCCTTTCCTGCAGTCCATGGGGCACTGGCTTCTGGTAATACAATTGTCCCTGGATGAGCAGTGGGGACCATCAGGAGGAGAACCAGGTGAGTTAAATGCTGGTGCCCTTGGAGAGACGCCTCTTGTAAACACAAAGAACCCAAACGAAGGTTGGTCTCTGGCTCGTGGGTCTGTGGAGTCGCTCTGGGGCTGTCCCTGTCCTGTGGGACCTGTGTGTGCTGCTTCTCACCTGAAACTGGTGGTCTCAGCTGCAAATCCAGGCTCCAGTTTGCCCCAATCCCAACAGCATCCACCCTAGTGTGGGGTCCAGCCATGCCCCAGGAGCTCTGGTGTCCTTTGGGCTTTGCTAAAGCAGCTGCCCTTCATCCATCCCTGTGCTGGAGCCCTTGTGTTTTGGGAAGTAATTTAAAATCGATGTTAATCTTGTAATTTGGAAGCCTGTCCTGCAGTGTGAGGTGTTTGAAGCGCTGCAGAACAGCTTAAAATGCAATTTAAAATAGTGCTGGCTGGCAATAGAGAAGCAACTAAAAACTCCCTGCTGCTGCTTTTTTAAAAGAAAAAGTGAAAGGGGGATAAGAAGGAGGAAGAAAGATGCGTTTAAAAATATATTAAAACAAAAGCTAAATTGCAGCTTGTGTTGAGGTTGTGTGTAATCATCTCTACTTCCCCACCTTCCCAAGTCCCCCAACCCATCCCTAGGGGGTGTGGGGGAGAGGAGATGATCCAGCTCCTTTTGCCTGCAGTGGTGGCTCATGGCAGGACTCCTGGGGCTGTCCCCATGTCCCAGAGGGGACATCAGGTCTCTGGTGTGTGTATGGCAGGGTAAGAACTAATGAAAGTTGGGGGAACAGCCCTGGGCTCTCCCGTGCAGCAATGAAACACTCCTGGTTAGGAATGTTTGTATTGTTAATTTTCCTGCCTTTTCTCGTTTGTATGGAAACAGGGAGCAGACATGTTTGGGTGGAGCTGCAGGCTGTTCCTATAGGGTTTCCTTTGGGGTGGGGGAGCTGGATGGGTGGAAAAGCATCAGGACCCTCTTCTGCAGCTGAAGGAGGGAGGAACGAGACCCGAGAGCCATCAGGGCAGGGTCAGGGACACCTCGGAGCGGTTTCCCTCCTCTAGGAAACCTCCTGGGGCATCATCCAACAGGATGGACATCTCCTCCAGCAGGAGAACCTGCAGTGAGGGGCAGGGCTGCAGGAGGGAGGCAGGGATGCAGCTCATTGCTCCTGGAGCTGTCGGCCGTGGATCCCAAGGATGTGGCTTTGCTGTGGCAGTCTGGGAGCGAGATGGGCAGAGCAGTGCCTGGCTGCAGGGGTGGCATGAGGCCTCCAGGAGAGATTTTTGGGACTGAACAGGGTTATTTCCCACCTGCTGGTGCTGCTTTGGGCAGCACGTAACAGCCGGGTCTGGCTCTCAGCAGGGATCTCCTGCAGCACATTTGTCCCCCTGCTGCCATGGAGCCCAGGCCCTGCTGCTGTGAGGGGCTGCAGGAAGGCAGGGGGGTCTCCTGTGCCCACAGAAAGATTGAAATTGCTGCTGTCACACGGCTGCCCCAGCAGAGCCCTGGGCAGGTCCTGCCTGGCCGGGTTGTGGCAGTATTGGGAGGGCACAGAGGCTCTGACAGGCTCTGCCTGCCCAGGGATGCAGAGAGAGGGATGGAAAACACCCCGAGGCTGCACATTTACACAGCAGTGCAGCAGGGGAGGGGTAAATCCAGGAACAGGTGATAGCAGGCAGGTGGGACATAATCTACTTTACCAGCCAGTGACTTAAGGCTGCTTAATTTGGCTGATTACCAGGAGCTGCTTCACTGCTGGCACTGCCAGGGCTTGGCAGCAGATCGATGGTGCAGCTGGAGCTCTGCTGGAGTGTCCACCTGAGCTCCTCCATGGGCTCCTCCAGCTGTGTGGCAGCTCCCTGTGTGCCTCCTGGTGCTCTCTTCCTTCGGGGCGCTAGCTAAGCAGGTCTGTGTTTTCTCTGTATAACTTAAATTAATAAATCTGTAGCAGTTTAATGGCAGATGTGGGTGGATTTGCTGGCAGCAATAATGAGCTAGGAGCCCATGCTGGGGAATGGGTGCCCTTAAGGGGTGCAGGCACCCTGAGGGACTTTGTCTATCCCTGGAGCAGCTTCCCCAAAGGGATGGACACAGGAGGTGGCCATTGCTGCCAGCCTGAGCCTGGCCTTGGGCTCTCTTGATTGCAGTTAGCGCTGGCTCTCTGGGCTGTGATTGCAATGGATTATGTGTCAGAGTTAGTCCTTGGCTAGTTGGCTCTTTGGTCTTTTAATCTGCTTGAATCAAAATCGATAGTGAAAGTAAATAGAGGAACATCAGAGGGGCAGACAATCGAAGGGCTGGGGCTTTGCTCCCTGGGAGCATGCCAGGGTGAGTGCCCTCACGGGAGGAGGGGATCCCAGCACAGCCCTGGGTGCCACCCTGAGGAGCTGGGCTGTGGGGTCTGGGTCTGCCTCAGCCCCACCAGAGATCCTCTGGTTTCCTCTGCAATAAATCTTTCAGGATTCTGCTGCCCTTTTGAGGGGTTTAAGTGGCCTGGAGTTGTCCTTTAAAGGAGAAAACCAAAGCAAATGATGCTTTAGATTGAAATTAATTCAGCTGGTATTTTCAATGGACATAGGTAATATCTCACTATCTCTGGGCTCCAGCACCAGCAGGGGATTTGCTGCTGTGGGATGGCCAGGCAGGGCTGTGACCTGTCTGAGAAGGGAGGGGACCAACAGCCAGCCAGGCAGGTTATGGATATTGGGAATACAGTGTGGGATTGCATTTTAAAGGAGGCTCAGGGCTGAGCTCAGCACTCCCCACAGCTCCTGAAAGGTGCCTGTGCTCAGCTGGGGTTGGGCTCTTTCTCCAGGCAGCTCTGACAGAACCAGAGGACACAGCCTCGAGCTGCACCAAGGGAAATACAGGTTGGATACTAGGAAAAAGTTTTTTACAGAAAGAGTGATAAAGTTCTGGAATAGCTGCCTGAGGAGGTGCTGGAGTCCCCATCCCTGGGTGTGTTTAACAAAGCCTGGATGTGGCACTGGGTGCCAGGGTTTAGTTGAGGGGTTGGGGCTGGGTTGGACTCAATGATCTTGAAGGTCTCTTCCAACCCAGTGATTCCGTGAATTTTGTGAACTCTGTAAATGTGAGGGAGATGCTTTGGTGCTCTTCACATGGGTCTGTGGAGATGTGGGTTGAAGTTATGCCTTGGTCTCCCCACAGGAGGGCAAG
This sequence comes from Irena cyanogastra, assembly GCA_013397155.1. Taxonomy (NCBI): domain Eukaryota; kingdom Metazoa; phylum Chordata; class Aves; order Passeriformes; family Irenidae; genus Irena; species Irena cyanogastra. The sequence continues at coordinate 106,632 of VWZV01007569.1, read as the reverse complement.
GGAGGCTTTTGCTGCCCTTGAAATAAATTGGGTTTGGGTGGAAATTTGGTTTTTTCCCCCATCTTCTCAGCACAGAGCTGTTGCTGAGCAGTGTGAGATGCCCCGAGCAGGATGGGGCTGAGTGACCCAGGGATGGGAGCTGCCATAAGGGAGGGTTCAGTCACTCCAAGTGGCTAAAGGGATGTCGTGGTTTAAGCCCAGATGGAAATTAAGCCCCACAAGGCCACCCTGTCAACCCTCCTCCCCCATCTCTGTGGAACGGAGAGGAGGATTGGAGTAAAACTTGTATGTTGAGAAAAGTTTATTAATTGAAAATGAAGTAAAATACATTAATAATGATAAATTATAATGATGACAAAAAGGAAACAAACAAGTGATGCACAGTGCAGTTGCTCACCACCCACTGACTACTGCCAGAACCCCTTCCTCCTTCTTCCCCCATTTTATACCCTGACCATGATGCTGTAGAGTGTGGAATATCTCTTTGGGCAGTCTGGCTCCCCTGTCCTGGCTGTGCCACCCCCCAAGCACCCCCAGCTTCCTCAGCAGCCTGGCAGAGTGAAAAGCAGCAGAGGCCGTGGCTCTGTGTGAGCCTGCTCAGCTGGAACAAAAACATCTCTGTAAAATCAACACAATTCCACACTGCCCACTGGGAAAAAAATTAACTCTAACCCAGCTGAAACCAGCACCAGGGGACACACCCCAGAGTGCTCTTTTTATGTTCCTGGGGGGTTTAACTGCTTCGGAACACCTCAGGCCAAGCATCCCAGAGCCTGTGTGACAGGGTGCCATCCTCCACACTCCCTCTGTGCTTGGGAAGTGCAGGGTGGAGAGGGCTCCCAACGTGAGCAGTGCTGGAGGATGCTCAGGATATCAAAACCCAAGGAAAATCCTTCCTGTCTGCTCCTTTCCCTGTGGCACAACCCAGGCCTTGCCAGCACCACTTCACATCACTCCCCCCTGCTCCCAGCCCTGTGCTGGACTGCCCAGCAGGGTGTCCCCTGCACTAGAGATGCTCCTTTCTCAGCTGCTCTCCACTCCTGCATGGTCAGAGAACCACAGAAACACAGAATATCCTGAACTGGGGGGGATCCACAAGGATCACTGAGTTCCAGTGAACTTCACCTTTGAGTTCAGGCTGGCACACGCAGCAGAGCTCCCCTGAATGCTCCTCCTGGCTCCTGCTCTGGAGGTTCCAGGGGCAGGTCCTGGCAGGGGGTGACACCTGCTCACGGCTGCTTTCACTGCAAGCAGGTATTTTAAAGACAAGTGCATCATTAGTGAATTCCCTAGGGTTTCAACCCATCCAAATTTGAGCATATTGGCTGTTGACTATTCTGCTGGTTTCACAGAGAAGCTATTCCTTCTTCCACAAGACATCACCCTTAGGGGTTGCTTTCCTTTTTTCCCCTGATTTCATCCAATTACTTAGCTGTGTGCTCTTCAGAAGCCCCATAAATAATTCTCCTCCCTCTGCTGTGTTTACCAGCGTGTCTCATGAAATCCGGTAAGATATGATTGATTGCAATCATTATTTCCTAGTGCTGCTATGAAAACCTCTGTCAGCTCAGTGATTGCCTGGAAAGCGTGGCTGCCACTCAGGAAAACTGTCAAAACCCTGTCATACTTTAACAAACTCCAATTAATCTATCAGTTGGGTTTGCTTGTATTTGCTGTCCCATCATTGCTGATTATCAGGGGAAATTAGAATATTTTTCCTTTCTAATTAGCAGCTTGGTGGCTTTGTTTTTTAAAAGAAAGTGGTTTGCAGCACTGTTTAATTTTTCAGAACCGTTTTACTGGGTTTTTGTGCTGTTAAGGTGGGTTTGGGTTTATCCTGGCTGCCTGCAGTGCTGTGGGTAAAGTCTCCTTGGGGAACTTCATCACTGGCTTTAGGGAGAAGCCTGAGATCCTGGCCAGGATCTTCTCCATCCTCTGGATCCCTGTGCCTGGCTCAGGCAGCTGAGCAGCCCTGGGTGGGAGTCTGAGTCTCTGTTTCAGGTTAACAAATTAATCCTGGCTCTTGCATTTTTAAAAGAGTCGCTTCAGCACTTTTCCTCCTTTCTTCTGGTTTTAATGAGACACACTTTCCAAGAGATGTAATAATCATTGCCAAAAATGTCAAGTCGTTGTTAGCTTCCTTAAGCTGCTGGAAAAACAGCAACAACAACAACAACAAAGACCAGGAACAGAAAGAGAGAGGTGGTGATGCAGAAGAGCTTAGACTTCATCTCTGAGTGCCAGGGGATGGGGGAGATGTGTCCTGCCACAGCTCTGCTTTCTGGCAGGCTGCCCCAAAAGATAATGCAAGGGAAAGCTGGGATTTTATATATTTTTTATTACTATTTTTACTTAGTATTTGGGATTTTTTTATTATTTCTTTATTTGAGAAGGAATATCTCGGCTCACTGTTGACAGCAAGGCTCAGAGCTCAGAGCTTTGCTGTTGGAAAGCATCCTGCAATGGCTTGAAACCAGCTGGGAATTGGATGGTGGCAGTGACAGGAGGGGAGATCTCAGGGAAGTTCAGAGAAGCCAGTGGGAATGTCAGGGGCCAGGCTGGTGGTGGGTGCAGAGCTGCAGCTTCTGGCTCCATTTGCTGCTGGCTTCTCTGGGATCTACAGGGAAATGAATTTGTGCCCTGGTGGGAGTATCCTCGTGCCTCATTAGTGATCTGGGAGCAGAGCTGTCTGGTCAGCTGTGCTTCTGTGATGAAGTCTTGGAGCAGGCGTCCTTGCCTGGACTGCCAGGAAATCTCCATCTCCATCGCCTTCCTGGCACAATCTTTGTGTGATCCTAGAAAATCATCACAACCTGAGCCCCCAAACAAGCTGGGATCCAAATCCCCAGGTCAGGATGGACCCTCCCATGGCAATCTGGGGGTTGTGGTTTCAGCCTTTCTGGCCAGCTGTGGGGGTTGGTCAGGTCTTTTTCCTGACCTCCACCCTCACCCACTGCAGCACAGGAGCATCCAAGAGGGATCAGTAATCACTGTCTCATGCAAAGCCTGAGTTTAAGGTCCAAGCTCTGACCTCCTGGCCATGCCGGGATGTCAGAGCAGGAGTAAATTTTCAGTAGAAATCCCTATTTGGGGAATAGTAAGTCCTGGGATGAACAGAGGGTGCTGGGGGCTGCAACCCATGAACACAGCTCAGCTGTGGGAGGGATGCCACTGGAATGGGCTCATGGACAGATAACTAAAGTGGATTTTCTGATTTAAGCCCATGTCAGAGCTATTCTATTTCCCTTGGCTCTGCCTTTTCCTGATTTGCTCAGCTGTGTTTGGGGCAGCCCTTGTCAAATAGGAACTCCAACTTCCAAGATTCCACATTTTTACCCCATAGCATCTTTTAATTGCAGGCTCATTAGTGCTGCTGCTCTTCAGTGGGACAGGCTGTGACTTTGATATCACCCAGGGGACAGGGTGACCTTCCTGGTGGGTTGGGCACAGATGGCTCCTGCCTTCCCAAACCCATCCAGGAAGATCTGGGGCTGCACAGGACCTTGGGCACCCACTGAATCAAACAGAAGTCACTGACTTCTTGCCATGGAACTGAGGGAGTGTTTGGGGAAGAGCACAGTTTCAATTTCCGTGAATGGTGGTTTGTCCTCTTTTTTTGAGGAATTGCTTTCGCTCTCAATGTTTCTTCTGTTTTGTTAGATAGCGTCAGGAAAAATAATGTGCTGCTGATAATCTCAGCCAAGCGGGGAAGGCAGCCTTTGGCCAGGTCTGGCTGGCCCAGTGTCAGCTTCTTGGAGGGGTTAAGGGCTGGCTCACAGCCCTGTGCTCGTGTGCCGTGCGTCCGACAGAGCCACAGCGATCTGATGTTATCCCAGAGAGCCTGGCACAGGAGAGTCAGGGGCTGGAGCCTCCAGCTCAGCTGCAGTGCCAATGCAGCCTTCCCTGGGAAGCAGCCTTCCCAACCCCTGGGAGCTGTGGCTGAAGAGTGGGTGAATCCTGGGGGAGTGGGGATGGAGCTGGGGAGCAGGAGCTGTCACGGTGCCCCTGATCCCACCATGGCCATACCTCACTCTCATCTGAGCACCCAAACCACCCAGACCCCACCCCGAGGCCTCTGTGCTGTTTCACGTGCTCAGACAGCTCCTGTGGTGAGGAGAAGCCCGTGCCAGGGCTGTCCCTAGCACACAATGCCATTGGGATGCCCTGATCCATCCCATCGCCCTGGTTGTGCCAGGGTAGGGAATCTCAAACTCCCTCTGGCTTTGCAAGACTGATTGTGCATCTGTTTGGAGGTGCATGAGTTGTCCCTAAATCCTGATAGCAATCTGATAGCCACCTGATGGCCACGCAGGACATCCAGCAGCTGCTGGCCTTCCCAGTGCTGCCCCCCTGGCTCCTGCTGCTCCCTAAATTAAATATTTGCTGCCTCTTGGAAAGCACATGAGTGGAATGGCAGAGATAAGCTAAACAGGAGAGGTTCAGGGGATTATGCACTGATTAAGTTATTACCAACGTGAAATGAGCCGAGCTGAGATGAAGCAGGAGCTTTATTTTCTGTTCCCTGGCTCCGGGCTCTCTGCCTGTCACTAGATGGCAAATCAAGCTGGGAGCCAGGAGCTCCTGGATCCCCCTGTGCTTTCCATGTGGCAGCAGGTCAGTGCCATGCAAACCCATAGGAAACAGTGTTAAATAGGGCTGGGAACTGGGGGCCTTCCCTGCTGGGGGGTTTCTGAGATGCAGCACTTGAGCTATTTCCAGTGCTGGGTCACCCACCCCACTGCAGATTTGGGCAGAGAATTTCTTTTTTTCTGTAACAGGAAAACCTGGTGCTGCTGGGAGGATGTGTTGGGGGAGGACCACCTCTTTGATTAGTTTCCCGTGTTTTTCCTTAAGCATCCCCTGCAGGCTGCTGTCAAAGGCAGGATGCTAGGCTAGGTGGAGAGTGGAAAATAGAAGTGCAAATGAAAGGCTGTTTGGTTGGTGCTTGGGAATAAAGTCAGTTTGCCATAAGCCCTCGGGACAGGCTGGATCAGGTGGATAAGTCAGGAATTCATGCCTAGTGAGGGGGCTGGATCCAGGGCTAAGATAACCACGGGCTATCCTGAGCTGGAGGAGCCCAACTGGATGTGGGCAGGGATTTACCCTGCTTGGGCAGGACGATGGGGCTGTGGGGCAGAGCCAGGGAGGGGACATCGGGGACAGCAGGGCACCGAGATGGTCCGTACACCACTGACCCCAACCCTGGGGCTGGGGAGCACAGAACCACGGGCAGCTGTGGGGCTGGGGCAGGGGGCAGGGGGTGCCATGGGTGGGGTCTGTCAGTGCCAGCCGTGGCCGTGTCTCAGCTGCTCTCTGTGTGCTGCAGTGATGGGTGCTCTGGAGTCCCGAGGCGTGCTGCGCAGGATGAGCGACATGCTGGAGATGCTGATGAAGAGGATGGACATCCTGGCCAGGCTGGAGAACAGCACTGACTTCCACAAGGGGGATGAAGCACGATTCCCTCTGGACAGGTCAGTCAGACCCTGTGGAGCAGTGCTGGGCTTGGAGCAGAGCACCCCAATGTGCTGAGCTGCTCTGAGGGTGGCAGGACCCAACGGGACACGGGGCTTGGGGAGATCTTTTTTAGTCTCATTTGCCACGTCTGGACCCTTTTCTTTTGGGATTTCTGAACTGACTGTGATTTTTAGGATTAGTGGTCACAGCCCCAAGCTTGTCAGAATTCAAGAAGCATTTGCACTATGCTCTCAGGCATACTTGTGTGACTTCTGGGGCTGTCCTGTGCAGGGCCAGGAGCTGGACTCAGTGATCCTTGTGGGTCTCTTCTAACTTGGGATATTCTATGATTCCATGGTTTCCTGAAGCAGCTGTCCCAGCTGCAGGTGTGCCAGTGTCTGCACACTGTGCCATGGTGCAGCTGGAGGTGGGACTTGCCGAGCAGCACCTGGCATGTGGGGTGTGCTCCCTGAGCTCAGGACACTTGCTCTGTGCCTGTACTCCTCAGGCAGCTGTGGAGCTCGGGCTGTTAGGAATCCAGGGCTGATGTGCTCAGCCTTGGAGCTGAGCAAGGTTTAAAATGTGCAGAAAGGCTTAAAATGATGCCCTGTGATGCACATCTCGGCTGGCAGCGTCAGAGATGCCATCAGACCTTCCTGTCGTGGCACTGATTCGCTAAAGAGACATTTCCCTGTGCTCTGGGAGCCTTTAAACATTCACTGATACTAATTTGAGTGTCAGGCCAAGAGCTGCACAAATGGTAATGGGTGGTAGGGGAGCAGAGATGAAAAACCACAGGGGCAGCACTTGGGACAAACTTAGCCGTGTGGAAAAGATGCCAGTGTGGATTTTGCTCAGGTGGGGCCTCGGGTGACACAGGAGAGGTGGATGGCAGGGATGTGACATGCAGGGGTCACCCCTGTCCTGTTCTGTGCTGACAGCACAGGAGCTGTGCTGCATCTTGCTGGATCCCTCATTACATTCCCACCTCCACCTCCTGCCATCACTGTGCTTTTCCCTGTTCCCACCAGCATTTCCATCCCTCTCCCTCGTTTTCCTCGCAAGCCTCTTTTGTGCCTATAAGGGAAAGCAGAGTCAGTGAGCCTGTAATTAAAGGCTGAGCTCTGCCACAGTCCCTGCACACCTGAGTTAGAGCTGCACGGGCAGCCGTGGTCCTGCCTTTTATGTAGCATCATTTCCAGCACTGAGAAAATACAATTTGCCTCAGCCATGGTGGTGCTGGGGATTTTGTTGTTCCAAGGCTGGCTGGCACCCAAGCGAATGAGATCACCAATAATCCCAGAGAGGAGTGGACAGGACTATTACAGCCAGCCACTGGAAGGTGCTTGCTCACATTTAACGATTTTCTTGGCCAATCTTGTGTTAAAAGAACCAGCAATTTCAGGTGATGGTTGTTTCTCTACACCAGCAGCCAAGAGAGAAACTTAAAAGTGTTTCTGTGGGCTGGCAGCAATGGCTGCAGATGGGGATTTGGAGTTTCAGATCTGCTGTGGGAGTGATGACTCCAGGGCCATCGCTTGGAGACCAGAGAGGATGGGAGCTGATGGGCCCACATGAAAAGAGCCTCAGGTTTTGTGTGTGTGTTCAGATGGGCCTGAGTGCTTGAGATCACAGATGTCTCAATTTTCAGGAAGGGAAAGTCAGGGGCAACGAGTTTATCACGTTTTGCTCCTCTTAAGTCATCCCTAAAGAGAAATCAATTCACTTGATTCTGCATCCAAACCCATCTGTCTCCTCTCCTTGTCTCACCTGGCCTCTGAAGATCCCGTTCTGGTCATGGGGCAGAGCATCTCCAGGTGAAGCAGCCACCACAGGGGACTTTCTTGTGGGTGAGATTTTGCTGTGGCAGTCCCTAATGAAGCACTGGCAGCATTTGCCAGCCCTTAGAAAGTGTTTCCTGAGCTCTCCCTTCCTTCCCTGCAGCCCTGGGTCTGGCTGAGGGCTGTGCCCACAGGGGATGTGATGTTCTGGAAGTGTTACAGCTGTTGTGGGTCTCAGCATGTTGGAGTGGCTCCACCTCTGCTGCCACATGTGCTGCCTCATCCAGGGTGACCTTTCATGGCTTGTGCTGGTCCCTGCTGCCCTTTGAGGGGTGCATGAGGCAGCTGGAAGGGTAGAGAGCTGTCCTGCTCTGAGCAGAGCCTGGCTCTGTGCTGATCCCACAGCTTTGGGTGCTCTCTGGAGCTGGGCAGAGCATCCCAGCAGGAATCCAAAAGCAGCTGGTGTGAAACCCTGTGGAGTCTGGGTGCTGAGGTCCCTGTCCCTTTGAGGGTAACCAGCTGCTCTCCTGGGGACCCCTGTGCTGAGGTGGGATTGGGCACCTCCAGCTGCACCAAGACCCAGCAATGGCTCCTGGACCCAGATCAGCCCCACGGAGACACCCGGGTGCTGCTCCTCGTTGGGATCCCAGGATTCCACCAAGGCCTTGTCTCCTTCCCTCCCTGCCTCTGTCTCTTTGATCACCAGTGACCGACTTGAGGCTGTCAGGGAAAGATAATACAATTAAAGGGTGGTAATTTCAAAGGGATTTTAGTCTTCAAAGCATCTCTGCTTGGCACGGCTGCTGCCTTCGTCTCCTTCCTGCTCTGCACAGCTGCCAGCGTGGGCTTTGTGGTTCCAGTTGCCCAAAAGTGGATTAATTCTTGTTTTTACAAAGTGCTCTCCTGCTTAAGGCTGGATCTCCAATGGAATCAGGAGGGCTGGGTTTTGCAGAGCCCCAGCTGAGAGGAAGGAGGTGAAGGCTTTGCTGAGCTTTATGGAATAACCTGTGAGCACTGCACCACTCCAGGAGAGGCTTGGGGTGGCTTTACCCCTTGGAAAGGGCAAGGGAAAGTCTGTACATGCAGGGTGGCATTAATAGCCTGCCTTGGAAAGCCTGCCAGCTTTCCAAGCTGCAAAATCTTTCTTGCTCCATTGGGGCTGTCTGATCGAATACTCCACAGGTGCCTCCATTTCCAGCCCACAAGCCCCTTGCAATGCTTTAGATAAAACTCTTGGAAAACCCAAATATCCCACTCCAATTTTCTTCCCCTTAGAAGAGCTGCCCGGAGGTTTTGTGGGATGTCACGCTGGGATGAGGACACAGGCTGCACCTGTGAACCCCAGGTGTTGCTGGATCCCTTCTCCAGCCCTGCCTGGGCTTCCTGGTGCCTGCAGCCTGCCCACAGCCTGCCCGTGCTGGGGAGGGAGGGAGGGAGGGAGGGATGGATTCCCTAACGAGGGCGAGCAGCCTGCCAGTCAGCTGTGGGAAAATCAATACTGCTGTTAATTGAATGCAACCCTCGTAAATCATCAGAGGGGAAGGAAATTAGGAGTACTTATGGAAGCCTCCTGGGGAGCTGTTTACTGGGCAAGGGAAATATTAGTTTGCAGGGGAAGTGTTGATCTCTTGCTGAAAAGTGCTTAGGAGGGAGGGAGGAAGGGGAGGAGGGGGTCTGAAGTGAATGACCCAAGCTGGCACTGTAAGCCAGCAGTGCTGGGGCTTGGAGAAGCCCTTTTCCAGGAGCTGGGCTGCCCCTGCCCACCTCATCCCCCAGGGACATGGCAGAGGGGAAGGCTGGGGTCTGCAGCACTGGCATTCCTGGTCATCCCTCTCCCCACGTGGTGGTTAGCCTGCAAAGGGTGCTATTTGCTAACGACTGATTAATCTTCAAGCTTAATTACTGCCAAGGCTCAGTTAATTTCCACACACTTTAAGTATTTGTTCTTGTAATCATTACATGACTCCATATTCCCCCAGTAATTAAAAGTCTTGCAATATGACACTAAATGGATGATGTTCCTGCATCCTGCCAGCCTGGCTCTATTAATTCCTGGGTTGTTGCTGCTGGGGAGCTGGCTGCAGTGAAATCTGCCAGGTGCTGTGGTCTCCTGCTGCCCAGGTGAGCCTGGAGCAGCCTTGGACCCCTCTGTGATTCCCTCCCATCCCCTCGGCAAACCGAGGGGCTCAGTGGGGGCTGCAGCAAGGGGAGGGGGGAAAGCTGCTCAGAGCAGCCCAGGGAAGGTAAGACCCATCCTGTGGTCCAGCCTGGCTCTGCTGGGTGTTGGTTCTGCTAAGCTGAGCTCAGCTGCAGGAGCAGGGGTGCATCAGGAGACGGGAGCCTTCCTCCCCAGCCCTCACCTTCCTCGCAGGTCCCACAGCCCCTTCCACCCTGGCAGAGGTGATGAGTTGTTTCTTGCCAGCTCCTGAGGATGTCTCCAGCCCGGCCCTGGATGATTTCAGTGTTCCTTGGAGGGGATGGGCACAGTGTAAGGACTCACTGCTGGTCTGGAGTCCCCATCAGGATCAGGAGAGAACATAAATGGGGGAATTCAGGTGTGAGCAGCTGAGATAAATTGCTTTTCTCTCAGAGCAGGGAGGTGGCTGTGTGCTGCTAGCAGGTGAGCAGGGTCCATCCATGGACCTCATGCAAGAGCCCCACAGCCCAGATGGTGCTGGGCATCACCAGCATGGTGATAGGACAGGTGCCAAGGTACATCCAGGTCACTCACACCCCCTGCTCCTCCTCCCAGGCTTGCACCTCCTCCAGCACCTCCTGCTCAATTCGCTAAACCTAACTCAGCAACAGGCTTTGCTTTCTGTTTATTTTATTTTAATTTATTTTAATTTATAATATTTAATATTTTATTTTATTTCCATGCCAAAATGTTGACACACTGGAAACTGTTTTATCACAGGGCTGGCAAATGAGGCTTCTTGAACGAGCACCTGAGGCCCGGTGCAGTTTTGGTGGTTTTGTGCCTTGAGTGGCTGCACAGGGGCAGGGCTGGGGCACTGGTGGTGTGGGGCTGTCTTTACCCTGTGTGTCTGCTTTACCCTACAAGGAAAATCAGAGCCTGTCAGCCTCCAGCAGATCCCCTGCTTTTGGAGCAGCTGGCAGCAAACAGAGGGATGGGCTCAGGGGCTTCCCAGCTTGGGGCATGGACACGATGGAAAGGGGAATCTGGGCAGGGGGCAATGCTGGCAGTGGAACCACAGGCTGCCAAAATACCCCTGCTAAAATGAAACAGAGCACAACCCCCAAACACACAGCTGGCAAAGGAAATGGGGGGCTGAGGAATGTATCTTGCCCCAGGGGATCCTCTGTGCCAAAGATTCTGGTGAAAACTGGCTGTTTTGGTCTCACTTTTGGGCAGATCTCTCTTAGTCAAGACTGTGAGGCTGACAATGCCTTCCCAGCTCACTGAAGATGGTTTCTCCCAACCTGCATCAGGCTACTCAAGCCTGTATAAATATAAATAAAATATCAGATAAATATATCTGATTGATGCCCCAACAAAGTGGTGATTCCTTTAATAACCCTCTTTTTCATGATCCCTTGTGTTTCCATGAATAATCCCACAGCTGCCCAGGCCTGTGGCTCAGCCCAGTTCTGCTCTGAGGGTCAGGAGGAAAATGAAAGTTTGGGCTCGTGGCTTCAGCTTCTTGTTCTGCTTGGGGAAGATTTCAAAGCACTTTATAGCATTGATAAAATATTTTAATTAATGGTGTTGGTTATACTTTGCTGGCTGTACTGATGAGCTACAGGGTTTGGTTGGAAAGCTGGTTTTCATCATTTTTTTCATGAAGTTTATTGCCCCCTCACTGAAATGTCAATGTCCTCCCCTGGGGTGTGCAGCTGTGGACTTTGGGTTAGCTCAGGGTCTCTTAGAAAAGTATTTGTGTGAGAAATATCACCCACAATCAGCTGAAATGAAAATAAATGGAAGTGCTTTAGTGAATTAAATGCTGCTGTATTTATTATGTGATTTATTATGCAACTTGGTGTTGGAGCAGTTCAGTCAGGGCTCTGCCCATACATCATCTGGTATTTGCTTCAAATGAGTTTCCAAGGAGTGCTCCCATCCCAAGCCATGTTCTCTGGGATATTTTCCCAGGGTGAATTCCCAGTGAGCACAAACATGGCCAGAGTGAGCTCAGGTCTTTACTCAGGTGTTCGTGGAGGGGAGACCGAGCTGTTTGTGTCACCCTGAGGTGGAAAACTTTGGGATGTACAGAGACCCCAGAAATTACACTGGGAACAAACTCTGCCCTCTGTTTTTTTAAAATACTTTTATTTCATTTTAGCTTCTCATCCAGTTGACTGGCAGGAGCAGCCTGTGAGGAATAAACCCACTTCTCAGTGGCATGGGCTTTCTCACATGTGCAAAGCCAGGTGCCACATCCCTGTCCTTGTCCAGTGTCAGGAAAGGCACCGAGGATGTGAGTGACCTGGCAGAGCCCACTCCAGGGGGAGCAAAGCAGCGAGCCCTGTGCCTTTTTTCCTCCACTGTGACTCTCAATTTCTACCGTGCTGATCATAAACAGAGCTTTAGGCTTTTGCTCTGCTCCCTGGGGGTCTGAGCCTTTCCCAAGTGGGGCAGGATGTGGAACCCTCCCTGCACTTCCCATCACAGCTCAAGGCGTGCTGCCCTCCCACCACGAGGACCAGCAGCTCGGTCCAAGGCCTGGCTGCTCATCCAAGCTCAGGGGAACAGCACTGGAGTGATGAAGATTAAATCCAGGATTACAAGGCCAATAAATACAAACTGCACAGCTGAGCCTCCTGAGCCACTGCTGCCTCTCCTGCTGCACCTCCTGTGTTGGGGTCGTCGGTGTCAGGGGACTGTGACACAGATTTTAGAGCATCAGCCACCCAATAACCCCCCTGGGTCTGTGTCCTGTCCTCTCCCACATGGGCAGCCCTGGCTTCTGGATTTTTGGATAAAAGCCATCTCAGAGAGGATATGGAGATACACACAAGGGCATGGATCTCCCAAAAATGTTTTTCCTCCAGCATGGATGAGTTTTACTTGGATTCTCTTATGTTAGTGGAGCCAAACTTTTAATTTCTCCATCTTCTTGGACATTTAAATGACTTTTATTTTTGTTATTATCCAGCACTCGGATGAGGGCTTTCCCCCACATCCCTGGGACACCTCAGCTTTCCAGCCACCAAGTTGGTGACTTCAGAGTTGGGTGACTCTGAGTTGTAAGAGCCTGAACGAGAGATGCGGTGTGGGGATCCCGCAGGACTTCAGGCAGCTCTTTAAAATGCAGTTTATTGTATCCAAGGTGTTACAGCAGTCCAGGGCCATGGGTGACAGAGCCTGTGCCTACAGCTGTCAGCTCCAGCTGCAGACAAGCCTGAAGACCCTTTAATTTTGGTTACAATGCATTATATACATTTATATATAAATATACATTTAATTTTGGTTACAATGCATTATATACATTTATATATAAATATACATTTAATTTTGGTTACAATACATTATATACTTTTCTTTGCTGGGCATCTAATACATAACAACGAATCTATACCTTTGCTATTGCCTATAGCCTATCATAACTACTACAATTACCATATTCATGTTACTATTCTCCAATCACCAAAAGTTAGTATGTTACAGTTGAAGCTAGAAGTTGATTTTCAGTTTTCTTGCAGTGGAAAATTCTGAGACCTTTTTTCTACTTTCAATATTGGCAGTCTTGTTTGCCTGTGGAATCTTTCTGCTTGGTAAAAACATCTTTTTGTTTGTGGTCAGCTTATCCTTTGCTCTAAGTCATAAAAACCCCTTCCAACTAACATACCCTTTGCCTTCTTAGTTATCCAGTAAGACTGGCCCAGCAATTCTCAATTTACACATCTATTATTCTTCTATATCAAAACTTGCTTCCATCTCTATTTCTCTCTCAGATTCTGCATTCAGAAATCTTTCTGCCAAGTATAAATATCTGTTAAACTTTCTTGTCAAACTTTCATCCTTCCCAACACTGAGTGTTTTCCATTGGAGGGGGTTGGGGATGAAGGACAGATGGATGGATGGGAGGAGCAGCCTGAGCCCTCAGGATGACCTGCTGGAGATGCCCTTGGGGCTCATTTCTCCTGGAGACATCCCAGCTGTTTGAACAGGCAACACCTCAGAAGCTGCAGCAGGAACCAGGAGGCCAGGAAAGATCCTTTTCCCTTGGCCTTGCCTATCCCTTCCCTGTGGGATTTCAGCTCCCTGTCCTGGAGACTAAGGCTGTTGTAGGGCTGGATGTGATTTGTGCCCCCAGAGCAGTGAAACAGAGAGCTCAGCACCAGCCCTGCTCCTTTCTGCTCTGCTTTGGGTCTTTGGGCAAAAACTTAAAAAAATATTTAAAGAGCCAAATGGCAGCACAGACACTGCATGTGAGCAAGTGGAAATCCTTTGGTAAACTGCTCTGTGCAAATGCTGAATTTGTTGATGTATTATCTTGAGAACATCTGCTTTTCTCCATCTGTATTGGTCTTCCCAAAGCCATGGCTTTCACAAGTTAATAGCAAGAAATATCGGATGAGCAAGCAAATATGTTTAGGGCTTGTATTATGAAGACAACACACAAAGAGAAAGAGATTCATCTTTTCATAATGCCACTTTTATAAAGGGCAATAAAAATACAGTGGCTTGTAAAGGGATAAACAGGCTGAATCCAAGCTGGTGCTGTGGAGTTGGGGACAAGAGCAAAGCGAAGGGAACCAAATTAATGCATAAAAAAGTGACAGAAAACCCAACCTCCGGTTATATTCTATGGGAAATGATCTGTCAGTGGGGAAAGATACATCTTAATAGCAGTTTTTGAAAGGAGATGAATACTGTATACAGAGCATTAGAAGGCACAGTGTGATCTGAATCTTAATCAACAGGGGGAAACATAAATCTGAAAATAATAAAGATGAAATCTATATTGATGGCTAGGAGTAAAAGTACTGTATTTGCTGTAGTAAACGGTTTTAAGGTCCCAGGGAAAAAATTGTTCTAGAAAAGCTGTGGTAATTTAGTGTCATTTCAATAGCTGGCACAGTGCCAGCACATTTTGGTGGCATTTAGCACGTTGCTATGGAAAAATTTAAAAAGCAAGAAGGGAAGAAGCAAAAAGCTGCTCCCTGGGCAGTGGTGGTGCTGGAAGAAGGGAGATTCTTTTTCCACTGGGCTGGCAAGGGCTGTGCTGGCATCCTGGCTCGGATACAGCCTGGTGGGATTTTCCTGCTCTGCTGAGCTATTGTTGAGCAGAATAAACCACTTACCTTGTCCTTCCTGGTGTCTCCAGTTACTAACAACAGGGCATCAAACTGCTACGAGGCACACACAGATGCACCTTTAAATACCTTATTTTCTTGTCCCCTGCCTGGGTGACAAATTGCTGTGCTGATAGTTGATGTAACTTATGCTTAACCTGCTTGTCACCTCTTTAATGCCTTACATGAAATTTGCTGCTCCCGTGGTGGCCTCGTTACCCAGCAGATACAAACACTGGGACCTGTCAGTGCTCTCAGCTGGGAGCGTGGCTCTTCTCCCTAGGCGTGAAACCTCGCTCAGGAAAACCCCACGAGGGTTTGGAGACATCCAGTTTGACATGCAAGGATGAGGAGCATGGGAGATCTGAGCCTGGCTCTGTGTTTCAAAGGGACTTTTTGACTTTTCTCCCCCTCCTTTTGATGCCTCAGGTTTTGGCTTTTATATTTTTCAGATTCTGTGCTGCTCTAGTGTGTGGGTCTGAGCTTCATATCAGGGCACGGTGAGCTCTCTGCACAGAGCAGGGAGACAAAAAAAATTCTGATCTAGCTGGGGACCAAGGACAAATGATCCAAATTTCAGGCCCAACAGCACAAACAACGTGGGCTGAAGGGAGAAAAACAAGCAGGATGGGACTGCATCAGCTAAAGCTGGAATTGGACAATTAACTCCAATGTGCAAATGGAGCAGAACTTATAAAAGTGACAGACCCCGTGACCAGTTGCCCATTTTGTGACCATTTTGGTTCATCTGGGGTGCAGCCCTGGCTGGGCTCTTGTGCTGCCCAAGGTGGATCCATTGAGGCCTTTTAATAAATCCCTGCTTTATTCTTTAGCTCAGTCTAGGCTCTGTTCTAGGCCAGCCTTCACAAGGCATCACTTTCATATGTTCCAGGAGTCATGGAGGACATTTTTAGTGTCACTTTCCAGTAATACTCTGTGTTTTGTGGAAAGCTTTGTGATGCTCGTGCGATGCCTGGCTTGTTTGGAGGACTGGAGTGTGATGCTCAGAAACACATTTTGCATCTAAGGGTTTTGAGGTGAAATCTTTGTGTTTGGGGAGCAGTTGTAGCTTCTCAAGAGCTGGGCAAGCTGGCACAGAGCCTGGGCCAGCTCCCTCACCCAGCACTGTGGCTGCCTGGCAGGATAAGGCTGAGCTGGAAGAAAGCCATTTATTTAGGATAATGATCCTGATTTCTGTTTGAACATTTTTGTGGCTGCCCAGTGCTCAGCCCTGGCTGAGCTGAGGTCTGGAGATCATCAGTGAGGAGGTGAGGACTGAGGTTGTTGTTGATTTTTGAGGCTCACCTGGTTTCTTGGGTGTTTGGGATCAAGTGAGGATTGGGATAGGTTCTGGGAAGAGGCAGAATCCCAACTGTGAGCTAATCTAAATGCTCTGAAGGGTGAGAGCAGTGCTGCCATGGCTGTGTTCACTCTCTCTCCTTGCCACAAGTGATAGAGAAACCTAGGGAGCATCTTCATCCTTTTCCTGTTGAAAGCAGGAGTTTGGGCTCACTGGCTCTAAATTCCCTTCATCCATGTGATGTTTCCTCCTAAATTGCCCATCCCAGGTGTTTACTGAGTGCCTCTGCATCACCTGTAGGGTCTGAGGCTGCTTGCTGGTGGAAAAAGGGTTGCAGAAATGGAGGTTTGTGAGCTTTCAGACCAGGACAATTTTATCTCCTCAGAGCCATGCTGACAAGCAGAGCTTTCTCAGGTTATTTTTGTGCCCATATTTTCCCAGGGCCTCACGAGCAGCCTCCCTGCTGCAGCAGTTACAGCAGGATACCTGGGCTTTATTCTCTGCAAAGGTTGGAAGTGACCTGGGGGCAATGGTGTCCTCTGCATTTAATTATTATTTCTTAAAAGCCCAAGATCAGTGGCTCCCTGTGGAGATATGCAGCCTGAATATTGATGGTCGTAAACCATGCCAGAAGGAAAAATGTGAGCTGTGAGCTGCTGGCAAATGGACTTTAAATCAACAACCGAAGCAGTGTCGGTTCATAAAACCAGGATTTTTTTAGCCTTGAGGACAGAGGTACTTTAAATCTCAGCCTGTGGGTTCACTGATCTGCTGGAGAACAAACATAAAACTTCACCACGAAGGACCTGGCATCAGCACATATTTTTTGTGCCATGAGTATTCAAGGTAGCCCTTTTGGTTTTGCTCACTGCATGTGACATTCCCTTGTATTGTAACGACCTCGGCGGCAGCGGGAGGGAAAACTTACGACCCAAACACTGCAGAAAGGGAAATTATTTACTGGGATAACTCGTGGAGATGTGGTGGCTGTTTGTGGTGGAAGTGGCAGGATGTCTTAGGTTGGAAATGCAAGATGTGGCTGGAGGTGTGTACTCTATTGCCATCTGTCAGAGGTGGGGCAGGTATCCTCTGTTCATTGGGCAGTTTTTTCTCTATCTCTCCCACAACCAATCCTCCCTCCAGGAGATCTCTGCTGTTCATGGCCACTGAGTGTCCCTGCATGGCTGAGAAAATTCCATCATCCATGGGGAGAGGCTCTGCCCAGGGGAGGAGCCAAGCATTCCTACCTGGATAGAATCTGCCCTGGAACAGCCCAGCAGCCTTTTCCCACTGCATTCCCAGAGTTTCAGCTTTCTTCTGCCCTGCATTCCCAGAGGGAGCCCAGGCCCATCTCCAGCAGCCCTGGAGCTCCAGAGGAAAACTCCAGCCTTGTCCAGGATCCCTGCTCCAGCAGAGCCAGCCCTGGCACTGCAGGAGGGTTGAGCCACCATGGAATGGCACTGCCACCAACACCCTGACACACAGGGGGGCAGGGCATGTACTGACTCTCTCAGTGCTGTTTTGTATTACTGGATTTGCATTTTTATATTTTCTTTTAATTTTTTATTTTTTCCTATTAAAGAACTGTTATTCCTACTCCCATATCTTTGCCTGGAAGCCCCTTAATTTCAAAATTATAATAATTCAGAGGAAGGGGGTTTGCATTTTCTGTTTCAAGGGAGGCTCCTGCCCTCCTTAGCAGGCACCTGTCTTTTCAAACCAAGACACAGGAGAGGTGTTGGAGTGGGAGGGCTCGCTCCTTGTCAGGCCTGGCAGGCTCCACTGCTGATGGATGGAGTTCTCTTTGCCTTTTTCCAGCTTACCCCAGGTTTTAATGGACACCCAGCCTCTTTACAGGGCTCTGTTTTCCTGTCCACACACCGTGTTCCTTAGAGGAGTTCAGTGGGGCTGTTCACCCAGGACAGGGCTGATTCCAGGTTTGATTCCATGGAAGCACCTGCAGCTATCCAAGCTGGTGGGATCTGACCTGAAGCCTTGGTGGAAGATGCCTGTGGGCTTTGCTGGTGCTGCAATCCCTGGCTCAGCTACTGCTCCCTGTCCCTGCACAGCCCTGGCTGCAGCTCCTGGAACTCCACTCACCTGAATCTCAGAATCACTGGGGTTGGAAAACACCTCTGATATCATCGAGTCCAACCATTAACCCAGCACTGCCCAGCCCATCACTAAACCCTGTCCCTAAGAACCACATCTGGGTATTTTTGGGACACTTCCAGGGATGATGATTCCACTGCTTCCCTGGGTAGGCTGTTCCAATGCCTGGCCTCACTTTCAGTGAAGACATTTTTCCTGATATCCAATCTAAACTTCCTTAGGTGCAACTTGAGGCTGTTTGGTCTTGTCCTATCACTTGCTTCTCAGGAGGAGAAACTGATCCCCACCTTTGGTGGATGGGCTGGCTCAGGACATCCACGTGTCCTGTGTGTTTTTCATCACTCTGCTCCAAGCCCATGAACTTCCTCAGCCATCCTCAGTTTTACTTTCTTTTCTCTGTATTTTTATTTTTTTCTCCTTATTTTTTTTTTCCCAGCACAGATTCCTACTGCAGGGCCAATTATCACAGCAGAGGATTTTCAAACACAGTACATCTGAAATAAGAAAAAACATTTTTTTGTCAGTCTATTTCATATTTTCCCCACATAAAATGCACAGGTGGATCCATGTTTAACAGCACACTGTAAAAAAATGTCAGAATATGTGTAAAATACTGATTTAAATGGGTTTTCAATCAAACCTCCTGGAAGGCAGTGACTTCTTTGCCTGTTAAATGCTGCGCCAGGCATTCCCATGTTTCATCCTGGAGCTAAATTCAACCTGCTGGCAGCTTCCAAGGGTGTGGATTTCGCTCTGAGCACCTCTGAGTGTCACCACTGGGAGACATCAAGTTCTCAGGGTTAATTTGGTTTCTTCCCCAGGTTCCAGCCAGCAGCTGGGTTGATGGAGAGGATCCAGGCCATCGCCCAGAACGTGTCGGACATTGCAGTGAAGGTGGATCAGATTCTGCGGAACAGCCTCCTAAATGGGAAAGGTCAGTGGCCCTGGGGCTCCCCGTGCTCCACACCCCTGGGGTGTTTTGCTGTGCCTGTGGGAAGAGCCAACCATGACAAATTTGGTAAAAGTCCCAGAAATGGAGGCTGATCTTGAGGCTGCCTTCCTCGGGAAACTCGTGCCTGCCAGGGGGATGAGTGGTGACAAATCAGAATGGCTGTCAGGAATAAATGCTGGGGAATTAAATGCAAAATTAAAGGTGAGGAGCAGTGCCAGCACAAGCACCTGGATAGGAAAATATGGTGGTTTGGATCTGAATTCACAGGGGCTGGGATTCAGCACCAGGAGAGACATTCCCATCCTGCTGTGGCACTGCTGGGAGGGCAGCTGGGCTCTGCAGATGTTTCCCCACGTGCTTGCCTGGTCCTTAGGGTTTAGGCTGAAGATCCTTCCACTGCCTCTTGCACCTCATGTTTTTCAATTCTGGGCAAAGGAGGGCTTAGAGGGGGGCTGGTGGCTTTTATTGACCCAGCCATGGAGGGAGAAAAGATCCTGATGACATTTTAACCATTTTATGGCTTATTCTGGAACTCACCCTGGGGGCTGAGTCTTCTTCCAGCAGTTCAGCAGGACAGTTTTTATTGCAAGTTTACAGCATAAAGGCTGTCAAGTACTTCCCTAGATCTTGCAGCCTGCTTACAAGGGTGGGGATAGGTGGAACTTGGGGTCTGGACCGGTCAGAGGGCACAGAGCAGTGCTGGAAATGATCTGCTGAGATTTAGGGAAAGAGAACATTCCCAGCATGGAAGCAGGGTGGTTTCCTCTGTTTCTTCCCTGATTGGGAAGGATGCTGAAGATGCTTCACATCTTGATGTTCTGCTCCATCCATTGGGGTGGGGCTGCCTGCCAGCCCAGCTGTGGCACCAGTGAACATGCTTGGGGGCTGCTAGCCCTGTCCCATCCCATCCCATCCCATCCCATCCCATCCCATCCCATCCCATCCCATCCCATCCCATCCCATCCCATCCCATCCCATCCCATCCCATCCCATCCCTTCTCACAGCATTTCTAGCTGCTCCTCTGTCATGCCCCAGCTCTCCCCATGCCCAAATTGTCTCTCTGCAGTGATGGAAGGCAGGAGGGATCAGTGTGAGGTGCCCAGGGACCCCAAGTATCCTGACTGTGCTGGGAAGGTGGAGGTGAGTTGGGGTTCCCTGTCTGGGAGAGGGTCTCCAGATGGGATGGAAGGGCCCAAAGCAGTGACCCTGGGGGTTAAACTGGGAAGGGCAATGGGGAATGGGATGTTTTCCAGAATGAAACATTTGTTAATACTGGAAAGGTGCAGCCCTTTGAAGGAGGAGGAGAGCAGAGCCAAAGGTGTGGAAAGCAAAGCAGGGCTGTGCTTTGAAGAGAAAACACAAAGGAAGTGTCCAACCTTCTCTGGCAGCCTTTGCTACAGAAATGGGATTGTTTTCCCCCAGTGATGCCCTCCCCAAATGTACCTTTAGCTGGAGTGGTACAAAGCACTGAAGCCACAGGCTGCAGCACAATCAGCTGTGAGACCACCTCTGCCTGCAGCCCTCCCTGCCTGCAGTTTGTGTGTTTAATGCCAGAAGCACAGTGAGGAGGAAGCTCTGTCACATCATCTCTGAATATCTGGAGCATTCCCTGGGGAATGCCCAGCACTGGGGAATAAGCCCAGCACTGCCCAGAGCAGCACCTCGTGCAGGTGGCCAGGAGCTCCATCTCAAACAGGATGTCCTGCCTGACCCAACCTGCTCTTCACGCCAGAATGCAGCCTGGCACTTGGCCCAGAGCATGATGGCTTTGTCAGAGAGCATATTTACATCAACTAGTTAAACACATTACCCTTTTCCCTCCTCTTCCCAACCTGCTTCAAGCTCAGGCTTCTGCAGGGCTGAGTCTCCCTGGAAAGACGTTGAAGGGTATAAGAAAATTATATGGGGGGCTGGATTTTTCACTTCCAAGGGTGTTAGCCATCCTTTCCTTCCACAATTTGAGTAAATTCAGGATGTAATGCAATTGTGGAAGGCTGTAATCCCATCTCCCCTCCTGGTGATGGCTGTGCTTTACAGATTGGGCACAGCAACCTGTCCCTGAGCAGATTTGTTTTTGTAGTTGAATTAGGAAGAGGCTGGCAAGAGCCGTTGTGGGGGATGATAAATCGCTGCTCTGGTCCCTGGTTATTCTCTTTGTGTGAAATCATCCCTGGGGACTGCTGGCAGGTCTGTCTGCTGCCCTGCTGCTCCAGGGGCGATGAGATCAGCAGCTCCCCAGCAAAGCCAGCCAGAAGAAACCCCTGTGGTGCATAATTTCCTGGGGATTAATGGCTGTGCCCCCAGGAGAGGCTGGAACCAGTGCTAGAAACACAGGGAGCCCCCAGCAAACCCTCCCAGCTCTTCCTCTGCCCCGCATTCCCTGGAGGCACCGAGTGGGTGAACACCAGCCCCGTGGCACTGGGGCTGGGTTTGCAGCCCTTTCTCCACCCTCTGCCCTTCATTTTTATCTCCCAGCCAGAGAAGGGGATGGAGAGCAGAGCTTTTGCATAGCAGGGGCAGCTGGCAGGGCTGGCACCTCTCCTCCGTGAGCCCCACGTGTTCCTTTGCCCCTTGCAGTGGATGAGGGCCCGCTGGACCTCTGACCCCTGCTATGCCTTCTTCGGCGTGGATGGCACCGAGTGCTCCTTCCTCATCTACCTCAGCGAGGTCGAGTGGTTCTGTCCCCCCCTGCCCTGGCGGAACCGGACGCTGGCCGTGCCCTCGCCGCCGCCGCCGCCACGGGCGCAGGTAAGGTGGGCCCAGCCTGGCTTCTGCTGGGCCAGGGGTTTTTGGAAATAAACGTTCAGTGTCAGCAGGGCCATGATGCCTCACGTGGGTTTTCATGGAACCACAGCGTGGTTGGGGTTGGAAGGGATCTTTGTGGGCAGAGACACCTTGCAGTAGAACAGGTTGTTCCAAGCCCTGCCCGACCTGGCCTTGAATGTTTCAAGGGATGGAGCATCCACCACCTCTCTTTGCAACCTGTGCCAGTGTTTTATCACCCTCACCACGAAAAGTTTCCTCTTTATATCTAGTCTTAGTTAACTCTCTTAATTTAAAGTCATCACTCCTTGTCCTGTTGCAACAGACCCTGCTAAAAAGTCTGTCCCTGTCTTTTTATAAGTCCCTATAAGTACTGAAAGGTTGCAAGATCTCTCTGGAACCTTCTCTTGTCCAGGCTGAACACCCCCAGCTCCCTCAGTCTGCCTGCACAGCAGAGATTCTTCATCCCTCCAACCATTTTTGTGGCCTCCTCTCCTCCACTCCAACACGTCTGTGCCTTTCCTCTGCTGAGGAATCTGGGTTCTCATGAGAAGCCCTGGGTGCAGTGGGATCCCTCTGGGATTTGGGGCATGAAGCGGAGGAGCTGCCACGGCTCCAGGGGAGCAGGAAGGACTCAGATCACCTCTGCTGAGATGGACAAACCTCCCCCAGGCCACGGGGCAGCCCAGGGGCTCCTCTGGCGGCCGCTTTCCCTACACTCACCGTGCAGAGCCTGCTCCTTCCCTAGGCAGCATTCCGGAGGGACCTGGCTCGCCTGCTGGAGCTCATCGGCACGGGCAAGGAGTCGCTGAGCTTCATGAAGAAGCGGATCCGGCACCTGGCCCAGCAGTGGCTGCGGGCGGCGCGGCGCCTCGAGCAGAGGCTGGCGGGACGGCAGCGGGACCAGAAACACGTACGGGGGTCTCGGGATCAGACGGGGAAGCTGAGCCCGGGGCAGCTGGGATGGGAGCCAGCTGGGAGGAAAATTCATTTATGGGAGCGCGTGGGTCTGTAGGGTCGGTCTGTTGTCTATGGACATGACTCCACAGGAATTTGGGATGTAGCAAGACTGGTGCTGCTGAGGAGTGGGGTGGATTTTGGAAACGGGTTCTGGTGGGTGGAGATGGTGTCCGGCTGCCATTGGAGTCTGACAGGTCTCCTCTGAGGATAAGCTGAGGTTGGTGGCCCTCCTGTTGGTGTTTCTGTTGTGCCTTTTCCTTTGGCCCCTGTGTGCTGGGAAATCCAGCTCCAGCCCGTGGTTCAGACTGTGATGTACATGGAGAACACGAGCCAGGCCCCGGGACACAGAGTGGCAGTCAAAGGGCCAAGTTCTGACCAGAAGGTCTGTGCTAATTGGATGCAGATCATTTGTCTGCACACCTGACTGAGCTCCCTGAGTAATTACAGCCTGAAAAGGAGCTAGAGGGAATCAGGACCATAAGTCATTCTGGGCTGGCAAACCCAGATTGTCCCTGTCCCCAGTGCTGACCCCTCTCCTTGTCTCTGCAGATCTTGGTCCATATTGGGTTCCTGACGGAGGAGTCGGGGGATGTCTTCAGCCCACGGGTGCTGAAGGGAGGCCCTCTGGGTGAGATGGTGCAGTGGGCTGACATCCTGGCTGCCCTCTTCATGCTGGGACACAGCCTGAGGGTCACGGTGTCCCTGAAGGAGCTGCAGAGGTGGGTGCTGGCTTGCATCGAGGTCTTGGGTGGAAGCAGCAGGTCTGAAAAGTCTGGGGAGGCTCTTTGCCCACCTGCATCTGAGTGCTGGAGCTGTGCTGCACCACCAGTGTTGTGCCTAGGAGAGATCCCACCCTTCTACATGCCAGGAAGGTGGGAAGGGCTGGTGTGAGGGGATGCTTTGCATGGAGCTGATGTGGACATATCTGGAGCAGGGCTCTGCCCCGTGGCTTCTGAATGGTTCCCTGCTGCCAGCACCCAGCATCACCTGTGTCCCCTGACACCTGCCTGGAGGTGGCCATGGGAAAGGTCCCTTTGCCACGCCATTCCCCAGGGATGGTCCCTGCTGGGCTGGTGGCCAGGTGGCTGCAGCATGCAGGTGCCTGCAGGTCACTGCCTCTTCCCACCATGCATGGCTGCACTCAAACCTTGGGGCTTTGCTGGTGGTTGAGCAGTGACTGTTCCTTCCTTCCTTCCTTCCTGCCTTCCTGCCAAGCAGAAGCTGCATCCCTTGCAGGGGGTGGTGGTTCCCAAGTTGTCCTACCTCAGGAGGTGCTGGGGGTGACTTAGGGACCTGTGGGGGGATTTGCTGCTGCTGCAGGCACTTCCCACAGGGGGATTGGCTCTTTCTGCCGTGGGACATGGGGCAACACAGGATGGGAGTCTCCAAGAGGGACCAATATTGGATGGAAAAAGAGGGAGAAGCTAACAGTTCCTCTCTGCTGATGCCTTTCTGTTGTTACTCGGCTGACACTGCTGCCTTCTGTCACCTCATAAGGTTTGCTCCCCTCCTCGGAGACATCCCGAGCAGAGGGCAAGTACCAGGGAAATTGCAAATTAGATGGGTTATAAATCAAGAAGAGCCTGAAGCTGCCTCGGAGACTGGGCAGGCTCTGGAATATGCTAAGCCAGCATCGGCCACATAATGAGCCATGCTGAAAAGGGAGTGAAAAAAACCCATCAATCCTGGAGAAAAACAACAAAACCTCCCAACCCAGCCCTTGCAGCATTCAGAATTAATGAATGGAATTAGCTTCTAGCTAATTAACTTTAAAAAAATCCCGGTCCTAATGCAGGAGGCAGCATCTCCTTGAAGAGGCGGGAATGACATGCTGAATAATACCCGTGTACTCAAGGATGAGAGGAGTTAATGTCTGGGAGGGTTGTGTTGTTGTTGTGAGGTTCTTGTTTGTGTTTTATAATGACAAACCTCATGGTGGCTGCTCAGGGAGGGGAAGGAGCTGCCGGCTCTCTCGGGTGGTTTTGCAGCACGCGTTTCCCCCTGTGAGTGACTCTGCCTGTAGTATTTTGCCTTTGTCACTTGTCAGTGGTGAGAGCTCCTCCTCTGACGTGGGTTTGGATGTGTCCCCTGGGAACGGCAGCTCCGTCTCTTCCCTTTGGTAGCTGAGATGGGAAGTGAGCGAGCCGGGCTGGGGCTGCACATTCTGCCCTTCTCTGTGTCCCACGAACTGTCCCCACGTGTGCTGTGCCTGGCTTTGGTGATGTTTTAAATGCTGGACACCCACATCGAGCGCTCGCTTTCATATTGATGGGCTGGGCTGAGTGGAGGCAGGACCTGGGGACGTAACCACATCCCCTCTGTCCCTCTGGAGACCAAGGCCAGCACTTGGAGGGTCACCACTGGCACCTTCGTGCAGCCCATCAAGAGATGGGTTAATGTGGGTGCCACGAGGGGGGCAGAGGTTCTGCCCAGGGAGGAGCGAGAGGTGCCAGCGCCAGGTCCTGGATGCTGCAGATCTCTCAGTGACATCCCTGCTGTGCCTCTAAGGAGTGCTGGGAAAAGCCTTTGCCTGACCAGGAGCGAGAGGGAGGCTTAGCAGAACACGAGTAATTAATTAGTCCCGAGGCGTGCTGAGAGTTGATCTTGGGCTTTTCCTTAAAGCCTAGAAGGGGTTTTACCTGTAGCCACAGCTTTGGGCAGGGGTTGCAGAGAGCCAGGGATGCACAAAGAGCTGGAGCTGGGCTGCAGAGATGCAGCAAAGCTAAATCCCTGTCCCTGGGGAAGTGGCAACCCAGGCACTCTGATTCCTTATCCCTCCTGCCCCCTGCACCCTCCTGAAACAGCAA
Organism: Irena cyanogastra; assembly: GCA_013397155.1. Taxonomy (NCBI): domain Eukaryota; kingdom Metazoa; phylum Chordata; class Aves; order Passeriformes; family Irenidae; genus Irena; species Irena cyanogastra. The sequence goes on along the minus strand of VWZV01007569.1, from coordinate 81,239 downwards.
AGCTTTGCAGCTCTGTGGACTGGGCCTGAATTTGTCCTCTCCCAGCATGGGTGACTCTCGCTGACCTTGCAGCAGTGTTGGAGTGGGTTTGGAGATATTTTGCTCCAGCAGTGTGAAACGTTGAATCCAGCCTTGTGCATTGTTCTTTGGCAACTCCTGCTCTTTTCATGGCTGAGAGCTGTAGCTGCTCTCACCCAGCAAAGCCTTCACTGAAATCCATAAATTATTCAGCACAGATTAACCTCTCCTGGTTTGGGGTTTTTTTGTTGTTTTTTTTTTTTGTCTCTTCAAATTTCTGAGCTGACTTTTCTGCGTGTATTGATCATTGGCAAGGGATCACTGGAAGATTTGCCTGCATACACTTCAGCCAGTGGTTATCTGAGAGCTGTTCATGATTAGCATCTGTATTGATTGCAATGCAGCAGTGCCTGGAGTTGGTCTGAAGTGGGTCAGGAATGCTGAGGATGAGGAAAATAAAGGAGGAGAAGTAAGGCCTTGGTCAAAAAAAGCTGGTGACAGAGGGCTGAGGATGAAAACATGCTGGGAGTGTGACACCCATGTGTGTGCTGGGCACCTCTCCCTGCCCAGCAGTGAGGGACAGGGGTGTCAAATGCTTCTTCCTCTGGATTAGGGACTGATGCCAATCTGGAACAAAGATAAGGAGCTCAGGGAATCTGCAGGCTTCATCCCCAGCTCAGCTCAGCACTGTCCAAATGTCCCTGTGAGGTCTGAGATCACAGCCATGGAGCTCAGCCCTGGTTTTCCAGGGCCAGTTTATTTGGGTTATCTTTTACCCACTACAGACTTTCAAGATCTGTGAATTCCACTGTCGGGTCCTACCAGGGGCTATTTTTTCTCCTGTAGTTGAGCTAAGTGCAGATGTTTATTCTCCTTTGAACTCCTAATGCATTTGTGAGCTGCTTCTGGTGCCTCTGGGGTGAATCACGGGGTTATCTGTTCCCTTCCAACCCAAACCATTCCATTTTCTATGTGCATCTTCCCAGGAGGAAAGCGAACCACTGAGCTGGAGCAGGGAGCTAGGAGCTGTCTTCTCTCTGAGATTTGTGCTGGCTGGGCAGCCAGCAGCATTTTGAGCCTTGTCTTGAAGCAGGGAGGGAAGAAACATCCCAAATCTGAACACCAACAGTTGATTCTTGCTGAAGAGCCCTGGTGCTGTGTTGGTAGCCCAAAAGTGCTTTCAGGGAGGTGAGAATCCAGGCCAGTGTTGGTGTTGTTGCTTGCTAGGGGAGGAGTGGGAAGTGCCTGAAAGCTCTGAGCTGAGTTGTTAATGAGGCAGCTCATGAGTAGATGCTGGAAAATTACAAGCAGCACTTTGGAGCAATGGCTGTGCCCACAAAAAAAAAGCTTTAATAAGCTGAGGCTTTTCCTCTGGAGCACCTGTGCCCTGGGGTCAGGCAGGAAGGATCCTCTCAGCCTTTTTCCCTGGGAGAAGCAGAACAAGGGGCATTCCTGGATGCTCCAGCTCCTACCCTCATCCTTGAACAATGGGAGCAGTCATCTTCGCTTGTCCAACTGCTTTTCTGGGGCTGGGGGAGAAGGGGCTGCAGAGCCATGAGCTGCTGAGGAGTTCAGAAAAGCACTGAAAGGTGCTTTTCTCAATGGTCCTCTCGAAATTAACTGCTCATAAAGCAGGACAGAAAGTCGAAGAAAATGGGATTTGATGCCTCTTGGGGTCAGGGCTTTACAAAGTGTTCCTGGAGCTTAATTGCTCCTGTGTCAAGTTCTGGACTCTTAATTCTAGTCCTGGCAAAGCGCTGGATTTGAAGCACGTGCCTGTATCTGCTGTTGGCAGCCCTTTCCTGCTGTGGCCAGCGTGTGATTTGGGTGCTGAGCCACCCTCCCTGTGCTGGGGTGGCGAGGATGGAGCCTTGGAGCTGTGGTGGCACTTGGCTCTGCTCCCACTGCCCATCTGCTCTCGGTGCCCGGCACACAGCGAGAGCTGCGATTTTCCTGCGCTTCCCGCGCTCACCGAGGTGTGCTCAGGCTGCAGAAAGGGCCCTTCAGGTGGAAACACCGTGTCCAGAAAGCACATTTCTTATTGTCTCCTAGCAGATAAAAGCCATCTCTCTGTCTGGCATCTGTTCGCATGAAAGCCTGCGCCCTGCCCAGGCTCTGGCTTCGCTCCCCTCGCCAGCTGGCAAAACCAGTCCTGCTGTTGTGTGGGAGAGAAAGGAACTGCTTGTGGAAACAGCCAGAAGTGGCTGGTTCCATGTGATCCTGATGGAGCTGCGTGGAAAGGCTGTGGATTGATCAGCTCTGTGCTGCTGGGGAGGGACCTTCAGCCTTTAATGGAGCATCAGGTGCTCCTGGTATTCAATCCAACCTGGCCTTGGACATTCCCATGGATGGGGCAGCCACAGTTCCCCTGGGCAGCCTCTGCCAGGGCCTCACCACCCTCACAGGGGAGAATTTCTTCCTTTTTTTAGAGCTGCTGGAGCAGCTGGGACAGCACAAGAACAGCCCATCTGTCCCAGGGTCTGCCCAGGCACTACCAGCACATGAGTGCTTACTTTCTGCTGCTCCCTGCAGGAATCCAAGTATTGATTTCTCCTTTCCTGGGAAAACCCTTCATATTTGCTGAATCTCCAACCAGATTCTTTCTGGTGTTTGTTCTGGCACTGTCCTGTGCATCTCCAGGTCTTGGAAATAAATAAATGTGTTACTGGACTTCCTCCCTGGATGAGTAGGGCTGTGTCATACAAGATCAATGATGGACCAGAGAAACAGTCCAAGTGCACCTTGCAAAAGTGAAACCAGCGCAGGTGCTGAAATTGCCTGGAAATCCTCATTTCCAGTGAGTGTTCATTCCAGCAAGGGAAGAGCTGGAGGCAGAGGGCAGGCGGTAGGATGTTTATTTTGTGGACTTAGATTTGCACTTGTTGGTTGTGAAGGGTTTGTCACAGACCCCTGGGAGCTCTCAGGCCTGGCTCTGGCACCTTCCATCCCTGGATAATACCCCTGTGCCTGCTGGGCTCTTGCAGCTGAGGGAGCACTGAAGATTCTTGCTCTGTTTTCAGCCTTGCTGATGGCAGCAGATGTGGGCAGAGAAGATGCAATTAAATATAATACAGAATATTGACCCAGGCTGCCAGGAGATGCCCACGAGATCCATTTAGTGCTGGACTTCTCAGCACCAGGAGCGGTAACGCGGAAAGAAACGTTGGGTTAATTTGAAAATAGGTCAATGGGAGGTAAAGATAACCCCGCAGTCATCTGACTCCAGAGCGCCTGCACCATGCCCAGGGAGGGGACGGTCCCCTGGCTGATTAAAGTACCTCTGAGAGGAAAATAGCAGGACGAGAAGCTGCTGGAGATTTATTCTGGAGTAGGCACAGCTGGTGGAGGCAGCTGGCGGAGAGGCGAGCTCGGCATCCACTTGGATCGGAGCCGCTCCGGCTGCTCCCTCCGGAGAGGAGCCAGGGCTCAGCCTGTGCTCTGATCCGGGATTTGGGGTGGGACAAACCCCTGGATCACCAGCCAGAGGTGCTGAGCTGGTCACCACCCATGGCTGGTGTGGGAGGGGAGGTTTCCAGCAGATCCCTGGGCTGTGCTGGCGGCGAAGGCGGCGTTTGCGCTCATCAATTTTATTTGCGTAATTTCAAGCGCCATTAATAGTACATGGCACGAGGAAAAATCAGGGAAATTGCACTCCAACCATGAGTGAAATTGGGTTTAGTAGAAAATTAGTTGACTTAACTGGCAAATGATGAAAGCCTGAATAAAGAATGTTTAAATAAGGAGGAATAGAAAAAAAAAATTCTCCCCCCGCCCCCATCTCAGAGGTGCAGGCTGGATTTGCATGAGTGGAATATTAAAATCAGTGGTTATAAAGTGTTTAGGAAGAATAAGGGGGGTAAATGAACAGATATTCTGCTCAAAGCCACTGCTCCTGCTCTCAGAGCTATTCCAGCCACGCAGCCATGGCACAGGGAGTATAAATGGATGTGGCAAGTCCTGAGCACCTGGAGGGGGGATGTGTGGCACATTGCAGTGCTGATGGGAGCTGGGAGAGTCAGACCTGCTCTTCCCAACTGCTGGGAACTTTTTTGGAGGCTTCAGTATGAGTTACACTAATTGCTACCTCCTGCAGCCCCTCGTCAAGCTTGGTTAGGGCTTCCTTAAATTACAGATTATTTTGTAGTGCAGTGGCTTGTGTGACATGTACCAGCTAGAGGATGGTGTGTGCTGTAAGCACAGTGTAATGGTTTGGGGATTTTTAGTTAAATACAAGGTTTATGGATTGGTTCCACCACAGTGCAGGTTGGTGTAAATCACTGTTTGTCTGATGACTGAGGAAAAAGCAGCACTGTGTGAGCAAATGTGTTGTTTAGAATTCCATCTCTACAAAATCCTGGCTTAAAAATTTCCCTTCAGCCTTCCTGGGAGGTTGAGTCTCCTTGGTGCCCTATTTATTGTACCGAGGTGGCTGTGGGAGGTGAGAGCCTTTCTATTCCTGCCATCTTCCCAATCAGTCCTGTCGTGTAAAATTGTGCATAAAAGTGACAAAACTGCAACCTGTTCCCCCTGCGGCATCCCCAGCCAGGCTGCCCTGAGCTGATGCTGAGATTCCTTGTGACAAGAGCAATGAAGCAGCTGCAAAAGCAGCTCTTTGTCTTAAATTGAAATTCTCTGCTTTTCCTGGCTTTGGCCAGCGAGGTTGTTCCACATTTACACATTTTCTAGTGTCCCTGTCGTGGTCAGGAGTTCGGGGTGACCCCGCACCGGTGTCAGGTTGGGGTGGGGCTGGAAGAAGGATCTTGGTGCTCAGTGCTCAAGGATCAGAATCACAGAAAAGTCTGAGTTCAGAGGGACCTTTTAAAGCTCCTCTGGTCCAAACCCCTGCAATGAGCAGGGGCATCTTCCACCAGATCAGCTTCAGAAGAAGAGGGAGGTATGGCCAGGAGCCAACCAAGAGCCCTTTATCATATTTCTCATAGCCAACAAATTTCTGGCTCTGTGTGGCCCCTTCTGATGTCAGTGAGAGACTGGAGAGCAAATCCTTGTGACAGCTGTGTCTCTTGGCTCTCCCTGGGTGGGAAAGCCATCGATTCTTCTGGAAGCAGCCATGGGATTGATAGGTGAAATGCTGAAGGGCTCAGGAAGGGGTGAGGACCTTATGGAAGTGCTCCTCAGAGGACGGACCCTGGGGCCGTGGGTCCATTTGAGCTTCAGCTGAGGAACAGATAAACCCCAGGTAGGGTTGGAAAGGGAATTCTCAGGTTCAGAAGGGAAAATGCTGAGAAATTAAGAGAACCAGTAAGAGAGGTCACAGAGAAGGAAAGATTCAAAGCCTGGGAGTGTAAAGCCTGATCAGAACTTTTATTCCTTAAAGAAGAGAAAATACCTACAGGCACGGCTGGGATAAATTCCCATCTCCAAACAGGGGTTCAGAGTAAGTGAAGAGCCCAGAAGAAAACAGAGACAGACGTCCTGGCAGGCAGGAGCTAAGGGTGAGATTTCACAGTGTCTGAGCTCAGACTTGTGAAATAAACCAGGAATTCCTCAGCTCATTGTTGGAAGGACTGAGAATGGAACGGGACAACTGCGTGGTGGGAGTGAGATAGCCTGGATGGACCAAATCAGCTCAGCAGTTGGGTTTTCCATGAGGATGCTGTTGTTTTTTGGGTGTGAGTGGAATTATGAGGATGAGGAATTATCATCTTTAGGAGGAAAAGCAAAATACAAGAGCATTAAAACTGCGGAGTGAATCAGCCTCTGAGCAAACTGGCACTGGGAAATCACAAGTACAAGCAACATGGATTTTTGAGAAACCTGCTGAAGCTGGAAGGTGTCACAGGGTTTTTTTTTCTGAGAAGGAGGAAACATGGTCCAGACAAGCAGATGGGCTGTCAGGCTGACATCAGTGGTACACTTGGTGGAACAGCTTTGGAGAGAGGGATTCATCAGTTCACAGAGGTAGTTGGAAATGGAAGGAGACACACCACAGGTTTACCAGCCCTGCATCTTGCTGGATTAATCACATCCCACCCTGGCAGTGAGGTAACTGATGGTCTTGATAAAGAGATTACAGTCAGTCGAGTTTATCTGGATTTTCATAGTGCATTTTATCCACTGGAGGAGGGAAGAGGGGCTGAGTGTGGCTGTTCATAAGGAACTGGCTGGAAACCCTCTGAGTGAGACCCAGAGCCCAGCTGCCCCCTGTTTCATGGAATTATTTCATAAATGGGAGCAAAGGTGAGAAATGTGAATGAAATGTGCCCAACATCCACGGACAGGCATTGCCAGCAGAGTCAAGGAGAAGCTGAGAGTGCTCTGGGATGTGGTGGGTAAAGACTGGAGTAAGAGAGACATTCCAGGGTGTGCTGGCAGGGATGTGGAGCTGGGAACGGGGAGCTTTAGGCTCAGCTGGGAACCTTGCAGGCAGAGAGGAGAGGAAAGATGTGGCTTTACAAGTCTGTCACTGGTGTGACCACAATGAAAGTAAACGAAATCTGGTGTCTTCAACAAGAAAGGTCCAAGGGAGGGTGTGTGGGGACTGGGATGCTGGTGGAGCCCTGGCTGGGAATGCTGTGCCTCACAGTCCATGTAGGAGGAGCAGGAACTCAGCTGGAGCAGGTGCAAAGATGGGGAGAAACCAGGACTCTCCAGATCTTTGGCCTGGGAAATAAAAACTGGGGTGAGAAGAACCATCTGCCTCCCCCTCCATCCAAGAGGAGCTGTTTGATGGCTCCTGCTCAGTGCCCAGCAGGAAAAGGAGTGTTTGTGCTGGGGGCTGATCCCTCCTGCTTCTTCCCAGTCACTTAGGGGTGCCTCCAGGACGGGGGAACTGCCCCTTGACCAGCCCTCTGCCTTTCGACCTGATTTACACCGACTACCACGGCCTCCAGCAGATGAAGCAGCACATGGGGCTCTCCTTTAAGAAATACAGGTAAGCAAAGCCACTGCCTGCTCTTGTTCTCCATTGCATTAATTAGCAAGCAAAGACTAATGCTAATCACCAACCCAAAGAGCCAGACCCTTTGATATTACCTTTGATTTTTGCCTGCCTGGTGCCTTGCTGTGTCCCCTGCTGCCACGGCATGAGGCATTCTGAGCCTCAGGTATTTAGGATAAAACCTCAATAAAAGAGAGAGAGTTGGGGAAAGACCAAACCCTGCGTGTGCCTGCAGTGTGTTGATGTGTGCTTCCATTCCATTCCTGCTGCCAGGGGTGGGCACAGCACGGAGGGGAGGGTGAGCCTTGGGAATTTGTAAGGAGCCCTGTCCCTGGCTCCTTGAGCATCAAGACAAATGTCATCATCCCCTGGTACATCACCAGCCTGGAAAATCTGCGATTTAATTTAGTGCTGATAGACCTGCTATTTATTACATTTTTTCCCATCTCTTCCACTATCCTACACAATTTTATTAGAGAGAAAAATGACAAGCTGCGTTATTGCTTTTATTATAAATGCATTTGCTTTTGCATTCAGCTTGTTTTGCTCTTCCTTTGCTTGTTGTTCCTCTTTTCTCTCAGCCTTGTGCTGGTAGTGCCTGCCTCAGCATTCCCAGGATATTGGGCAAGGCATTAACAATGAGCTTCTGGGAAGTTCACCATCCATCAGCTGTCAGGGAGCTGAGGGTCCTGCCAAGGAAAATCGTCCTGCAAGGAGGGAGCAGTGCTGGGAGGGGCTCCTTGGGCTGCTGCTGCACCCTCTGCTCGGGGTGCAGCCGCGGTTCCTGGTGACAGCAGGTGTCCTCAGGCAGTGTCTGCTCCGCAGGTGCCGCGTCCGGGTCATCGACACGTTCGGGACAGAGCCAGCCTACAACCACGAGGAGTACGCCACGCTGCGCGGCTACCGCACCAACTGGGGCTACTGGAACCTGCAGCCCGGCCAGTTCATGACCATGTTCCGTAAGTGGAGTGGCTGCCTAGAGCTGAGACTAGACAGAGCTAAAGTGGGCATTTATTAAAGGCCTTCAACAGATACACCTTGGGCAGTGCATCTGTCCATACCCAAGATGGACGATGGTCACCAGTTTTTCAGACAGAAATAAGCTTGCATATCCCCAGCATATCAGGGGTTAATTGTCCAATTACAGCTTCAGGTAATGAAGTCACATTCCCCCAGTTTGCTCCTCCCCAATTCACTTTCGTTTATATATTGGAATAATTCACACGGGACTCCATTTTCTACATGGTGGAAAAAGCCCATTCTTTATTCAGGTATAAATAAATGAAAGGAGCCTGGTCTCTCTCCCTGGATCATTCTGCAGCCCAAGAGGTGGCCCAGCAGGAGCCCAGTGGCCCACTGGCTGCTGGGTGACTCAAGTGTTCCATTTTCCTGACTGGGTAAACCCCTCTGGCAGCCTTAAAAACAGCTCACTGTGTGAAGAGCTGCTCTGTGGGTTCTGAAGCCTGGATTTCATGAGCTACTTGGACAGGGATTCAAGCTCCATTGTCCTCCATGCTCCAGCAAGGATCTGGAGCTGGGTTCATCTCAGGCTGTATCCCCAACCCTGAGGACATCCCAAAAAATATCTGTCCAGCCACCTGTCTCCTCCCCTTGGTGCCCACAGCTCACACCCCTGACAACTCCTTCATGGGCTTCGTGTCGGAGGAGCTCAACCAGACCGAGAGGCAGCTCATCAAGGCCAACAAAGTGAGCAGCATGGCCGTGGTGTATGGCAAGGAGGCCAGCATCTGGAAGGTGGGTGTCATTGGGCTGGTGGGGACAAGCCAGGCAGGCAGGGCTAGGCACAGGCAGAGCTGGGAGCAGCCCCAGCCTCTGGCTCTCACCCTGAGCTGTTGGGGTGCAGATCTGGGTGTGTTTGTGGAGGACCATCCTTGTCCCAGTCCTGGGGGAGTGATGTGACACATCCAGAGCCTCCAGCAAACAGGGAGAGGCTGGTGGGACACCATTCCCTGCTCCTTGCTCTGGGTGATGCTTCCTTCCAGCAGGCTCTGGGGCTGAAGATTTCGTATCGATGATTTTATGTAATTAATTATAATGATTGCCACTAATTAATTGCAGTGATTGCTGCATTATGATGGGGATAGTTTGTGTCTGCTTTCAAGCACTCTGTGCTCCCTGAGCCTGAAACACCTGGGGGAGAGGGGTGGCTCACTGCATGAGGACAGCCCTTCCAGCCCCCCAAAAACATTCCCCTGCATCTCCAGAGGGGCTCTGCATGCTCCCCCCGTCTTATCCAGAGCTAGCAAGCTGCTTTTCCTTCCAGGGCTGTAAAAAGGAGCTAATTCTCATTGTCTGTTGATTTATTTCTATTTTTCCCTCTGTGCACCGCCTGGGGCTGCTCCAGTTGCAGGTACTGTACCACACCAGCTGCTGCTGGGCTTTGCCTCTGCGCCTCTTCTCGGCAGAGAAAAGGTTTTTGTCAGAGTTGGCTTTGCCTTGACGTGGGCTGGGTCCTCTGCAGCTGCTGGGATTGATGTGGGCTGCTGCAGTGGCGGCTGCACCTCCTCCTCTTCCCAGCTTTCCTGATTAGCAGCTGCTAATTAGCAGGGAATGCTTGTGGTGAGCCAGGATCCAGCCATGCCATCTCCTCTTTACTGATGTTTGTGGGTTTTCCATCACTGCCCAGCTCTGAGAGGAAATCCCCCCTGCCTCTGCCTGGCTCGGGGGCTCCCTAAAAGCCCTACTGAAAGCCACTAAATCTCATTTTAGGAGAACTGCAACATCTTGTCTTATTTTTCTACCATTCCCCTGCCCTTTCTTATCCAGAAGTTTCCTTGGAGCTTAGTTAAGGTAATTTGGGAGGGCACTAAAGAGAGTTCAAACCCCAGAATGGACATTTCCCTCCACCTCGGGTGCTACAGGCATTTGCAGTTTTGAGTCAGAACTCACAAACAACATCAGTTTTCCCCAAACTGCATATTTGGGGTCATTTATTCCTGGGTGAAGAGGCTGGGGCTGGGCCTTGCTGATTCCTGGAGGCCAGGCTGCCTGGCCTTTGCTTCCCATCTTGTACACTCCATGGAATAAAAAAGGGAATAGAGGGATTTTTCCTTATTTTGAGGTCTAGAAAGGCAAAGACCACCTCCATCTTCTGGAGCCAGGACCTTAATTACCAGCCTTGGACCAAACACTCTCTCCAGAGCAGGATGTTTTTGACATTTAGAAACATTTCATTAAACCTCCCTTCCCTTTATTTTTCATTTCCTACCCCTCTGAACTTCTTGCCCCTGGCTCACAATAGGAGCTAAAGTTTTAATAAGCTGGGAAAGCCTCAGAGCCTTGGAGAATTCCAGGGATCCATGGCTGAGGGCAGAAATACAGCATTTGAGGAGGCTTTAAGGCAACACACAGAGTTTTCTCAAATTCCCCACTTATAACTCCTTATTCCCCCTGGTCTTTGCTCTTTTGGGGCTGTTGCAGCATGGGAAAATGCAGAATCCAAAGGATGGGCCCTTTGTGGTTTTTTCAAGAAAAAAAAATTCTGCAGTAGAGAAATTGTTAAAAAGAAAGGCTGGAAAAGGAGGGAAGCCTCCAAGAGAAGAAAATTGATGATCCCCTTCATTTTCCAGGCAGTGAAACAGGATTAAATCCGAATGAGAAAATCCTTGGAACTTGTTACTTGGAATAAGAGGCTATTAGCAAGCTCTGGTCTTTGCAGACTTCTTCTGAACCCTCTGAAGCTTTTAATTCAGCAGCTCCAGAGTGGAAGCTGCCCTTGGAGGGGCCAGGGAAGGCAGGAACCTGATGATCAGAGTAAAGGATCCTGCAGCCATTTGGGCTCTCCAGGAGCCTGGGGCAGTCCAGGATATGTTTCCAAGGAATGAGGAGGGGCAGGTGGGGATTTTGCACTGCTGTGGGTCTGCCTGAATCATGGCAGGTGCTCTGGGACAGCAGTTTGAGAGTTTAAACCCCCCCATAACCATGGGGAGGAGGTCAGACCCTTCCTTTGGTGTAGCTCACGTGTCTGCCTTCCTCCCCAGGGCAAGGAGAAGTTCCTGGCCATCCTCAACAAGTACATGGAGATCCATGGCACGGTTTATTATGAGACACAGAGGCCACCCGAGGTGCCAGCCTTCGTGAAGAACCACGGGCTGCTGCCCCAGCACGAGTTCCAGCAGCTGCTGAGGAAGGCAAAGGTGGGTGAGGGCATCCCAGGACCCTGTCCCCCATTACCTGTGCTCCTCCCAGGCTTGCAGGCACTCCCAGCTGGGATAATTAACTGTGAGCCTCTCAGCCTGGATAATTAGGCAGGAACAGAGCAGAGCACATTTCAGATCAAGATGTGTCTGATGAGTTTCTCCTTGCAGACTGTCCACAGACAGAGTGCAAAGTTTGCTCATTAATTCATTTATTGCTGAGTGGGGTGGGTTTGGGTTTTTTTTTTGCCTTATAGCTGTGATAAAAATAAACAAGATTCTTGGAGTGTGTGCGTGTGGGTGCCTCCCCATCACCTTCAGATGGTGCCTGGGGGAAATATTCCTGGTTTACCAGCCCAAAGAGCTTTGGCAAAGCAACGTTGCTCCATGCAGGGCCAAAGTGATGGTTGTAAGCACCATGGGGGAACTTGCAGCTCCTGGATGTTCCATGGCTGTGCAAAGTGGGCTGTGCTTGATGGACTGGGAGTGCTCAGCCTGGAGAAAAGGAGACTCAGGGCTGAGCTCCGCACTCTCCACAGCTCCTGAAAGGTGCCTGTGCCCAGCTGGGCTTGGGCTCTTTCTCCAGGCAGCACTGACAGAATCAGAGGACACAGTCTCAAGCTGCAACAAGGGAAATTTAGGTTGGATATTAGGAAGAAGTTTATCACTGAAAGAGTGATAAAGTTCTGGAATGGCTGCCCGGGGAGGTGCTGGAGTCCCCATCCCCGGGTGTGTTTAACAAAGCCTGGATGTGGCACTGGGTGCCAGGGTTTAGTTGAGGTGTTGGGGCTGGGTTGGACTCGATGATCTCGAAGGTCTCTTCCAACCTGGTTATTCTGGTTGAATTCTTTGAAAAAGGGGAATTTGTTGAACCCCATCAGAGGCTTGCTGTGCAGGAGCAGAGCAGCAGAGAGGGGATGCTGGTGGGTTTATGGGAGGTTTCCCTGCGGGCAAAATCACCCAGCAGCACTGTGTTTCTGCCTTGCAGCTCTTCATTGGCTTCGGGTTCCCCTACGAGGGCCCGGCCCCGCTGGAGGCCATCGCCAACGGCTGCGTGTTCCTGCAGGCGCGCTTCAACCCTCCCCACAGCTCCCTCAACCACGAGTTCTTCCGCGGGAAGCCCACGTCCAGGGAGGCAAGTGCGACACACACGGCTCACTCTCCTGTAGAAATCTAAACGTTTAATAAAGGGCAATAGGAGACAAAGACAATAAAGCAAAGATGTACAGCTGGGTGTATTTTGGCACACCTGCTAGTTTGGAAACACCCTTTATATACCATTGCTATTGGATCAGCCTGTTGCATAATCATAAACAATATAAATATAATAGTAAATATAAATCACTATGAATATAATAGTAAATACTAAAAAAATGTATAAATATAAATAAAATAGTAAACTTTTCCCCAAACTAGTTTACAAATTCCAAGAACTGTTTGGCATGGCTCCTCCTCGGGTCTGCCTTTTTAGAGCATGTGCATTCCTTGGATGTGATTTTAGTCCTTTTTTATCATCATCTCCAGTTTTGGGCCTTGCTCCACACTTTCTATCGATGGTAAGTGTTGATAGTTGGTGTATCAGTAGCAGGGTCCTCATCATTTGTTCATTGGATATTATCCCAACCAAGCAGGCATTTTAACACAAGGATATCTATATCAGCTATTTCTAAGTTTTAATTAACATCAGAAATAAAAACTATATGGCAAAGTTACTTTAACACTACACGTTTAGAATGCATTTTAATATTTGCAAAAAGCCAATATTATAATATGTATCCATAACACAAGAGTGGTGTGGGGGCTGCATGGAGCCACCCACTTGGCATCAGGGCTTGGGCCAGCCTGGGGAAGAGCAGCTGCTAGGCTGAAGTTACTTTTTTTTTTGGCGAGATTTCCTCTGTGGATGTCTGCAGGTGGGGATTTGCCTTGGATAGAAGGGGTTCTGCTGTAGGTTTGGGCTTTCCAAGGAGAAGGTTGTGCAGACCCCCATCTCCTTCCCCAGCAGCCCAGATCCACATGCCCCACACCCTGCTCCCAGCCCAGGGCCATGCCCCCTGCTCGTCCCTTTGTCCCCCCAGAGGGACACCAGGACCTGCAGGGTGTGGCAGGGCTCTGAAATCCCTCCCAGGCTTGCCCAGTGCTGGGAATTCAATCTAAGTAGAGCAGGAACTCTTTAAAAGTTAAAGGCTTGGGAAAATTGCCTCTTTTATTATTAATAAAGTGGATAATGCAGTGCAAGGCTCCCTCGCCGAGCAGGGAGCGAGCTGGGGGCTGTGCAGCTGGACTGGGCTGTCCTGCCCCCCCTGATTGCCCCTGCACCCCCGAATCTGGGTGGGGCTGGGGCTGTGAAATGCCTCGGGGTGTTTCTGTGCCGGAGGGGAAAGAGGTGATCAATCTGCCAGGAGAGAAATGAGGAAGGACAGCAATGAGGGGGATGAACCACACGGCTCTTCTCCTCCAGCTGGCAGGGGTTCAGGCCCCTCTGTGATGTTTTGTGGTGCCCCCCAAACACATCCTCTGCTCAGCAACCTCTCTCTTCTCTTCTCAGAGGAGAGCAGGGCTGAAAAGGCACCTTAAGGCTGAAACAAAAGAGGCCAATCCCCAAAAATCACCTGGGTGGGCAGCCCGGGGAAAAGCAAGGATGGCAGTAGCTGTGGAGAACCAGTGCATGGGCTGCCCCTGGCATCGGGGTGATGCAGCTTCCAGCACTGCTGTCTCCCAGTGCCAGCCTTTCCCAGCCTTCTGTGGCAATGGATTTTCTCCCTGCCTTGCTTCTAGAGCTGGCAAACCCTGGCGATGGCAGACCTTCACACACCTTTCCTGCTTTGGTGGGTTTTTACCACCCAGACCCACAGAAAGGCTCAGGCCAAGGTTAAATTGTTCCTGTGTCACAGAGATGGAGACATCCAGGCTGCCAAAGGAATTCAGTGTTGTTGGGAATGGGGCATTATAGCACATCATCCTGGGGCTGGGGAGCAGCTGGATTCAGAGGAAAACATTTTCCAGCACTCCCTGTTGCAGTGGTCAAACCCCACTGTGCCTGTGAGGCTGCTGCTCCTCTCTGCCACCCAGCAGTGAGCAGGAAGCAGCAGCCATTCCAGCAGGGACTGCAAAACCCAGCTGGCACTGCTGTGTTTCAGGTGTCCTCCCAGCACCCATATGCTGAGGACTTCATTGGGAAGCCCCACGTGTGGACCGTGGACTACAACAACTCTGAGGAGTTCGAAGCTGCCATCAAAACCATCATGAGGACACAGGTACAGCTCAGAGCAGTTTTGGGGTGACCTCCCTGCTGCTGGGGTTGGACAAGCAGCAGCAGATGTTGGAGCCTGGCTCTCCTTTTCAGATGTTAATTTCTTTTCCTTTCTCCTCTGGATTTTTTGGTCCTTTCCTGCAGCCCTAGGGGCTAACCCAAATCCATCCCAAATCCATAAAGTCCATCCCAAGTCCATCCCAAATCCATAAAGTCCATCCCAAAGTCCATCCCAAGTTCATAAAATCCATCCCAAAGCTATAAAGTCCATCCCAAAATCCATTCCAAGTCCATCCAAAATCCATTCCAAATCTATAACATCCATCCCAAGTCCATCCCAAAGCCCATCCCAAAAGTCCATCCCAAGTCCATCCCAAATCCATAAATCTATAAAGTCCATCCCAAAGTCCATCCAAAATCTATCCCAGGTGCTCCCACCTTCCTTTGGCATTGTAGGTGTCTCCCCAGGGCAGAGCTGGGCCTTTGAAGGATCCCCTGGGAATCCCATGGGTAGGCCTGGAGCAGGGGGAGGCTGAGATGAGGTTTGGGAGCGGGAGGCTGAGGTTGCTGGAGGTGGGAGCTGGTGTGATAACAAAGATAAACCCAGCCCTCTGCCCCTGCCTTTCCCTGATGTTTCCTTTGGATGGAGCAAATTGATGGGAATAACTTCGGGCGTTGCCTCTGTGTAAGGAAGGGGAGAAGCCCAGGGAAGGCAGCACTCCTGCTGTGCCCACTCTGGAAAAGCTCCCCCATGAATATTTAGCTCCCAACCCATGGCAGGAGCCTTTCAAGTTGTCCAAATTCTTAAAGTCAGTTTTCCTGGTGGGGAGGAAAGTGCTGCTAGCCATTTTGCTGGCAATTTGCTTCACCTGGGATGAGCCACCCTCTCTGGAGGACTGGGATGTGCTGTGGAACCCGGGCTCTGCCTGGGGCTCTGTGGGCTCGGGTGCTGGGTGGGATTTGGGGGGACAGGGGTGAGGCTGCTCAGAGGAGGGTCATCCTTGCTTTTCCCTGCATTAGAAGCTGCAGAGGTTGCCTGTGGCAATCTGGGGACCTGACTGAGGTGACCCATGCCATCACCCTGTGTCTCACCTCCTCAAGGGTGATTACTGCAGCTCTCCACCTCACCTTTGTTTTCTCTGTGAGTCTGAAAAGACTCATCAAACCCGACTTAGGAAAACAGTTGTTGTTTTGCACATTCATTCCCATATCTTCATTAGAATCAAATTAAAAATAATGACATCCCTGCTGCTGTGCTGCCAGGCCAGCTGTCAGAGCTTGACCCTCCACCATCTGGGCTGGAGACAGCCCTCAAGTGAAGGAATGGCTGTGGGTGGGAGGCCGGGAGCTGTTTTGGGAGAGAAAAGGAAAATTTCACTTTTTCCAGAAGAGAAGAAAGAAAATCGTGAAGCCTGGTGCTGCTGTGCTGTTCAAATAATTAAAGAATGGTGAGACTGAGGATGGAGGAAAGGGCTGTGCTGGTTCCTGGGCAGCTGTGTTGAGCTGCTGCATGTGCACCTGGTCATTTAGGTGCTTAAAGGTCTGGTTAAAAATTAAAGAACTAAAAAGGATTTTAGGGAAGGGTTTGGTGGCATGATGGGCACTGGGCAGGAGGAGCTGGTGTCCAGAACTGGGCACTCACTGGAGTGTGCAGCTGCTGTGCCCATCCCTGTTTTGCCCCAAACCAAGCTCCTGTCTCAGCTCTTCTCCTCATTCCCACTGTCAGGAAAATTAATCCACAAACACCCGAGGTTTATGTCCAAAAAGGAGATAGAGGAGTCCTTTTACTTTATTCCAATAAAGGGAGAGGCCATGGGGCGTTCCCCTGGGGTCCCTTAAATTTTTGGAGGACACAGCCTCCTTTTTATCCTAATTTCCCTCTCTCTTTCCCCATTGGCTGAGGAACTTGAGAGGTACAGACTTCCCAGAACACCTGATACCAGAGATTTCCCCCTAATGTACAACCCTCCCTTTTCATTTTCAATTCTTATGGAATTTAGGGTTTTCCCCCATTGTTTCTTTTACCTTTCTATATCCAGTTTCATTTATCAGCAAACCTACAGTTTGTTTGTAAAGGCAAATATCTTTTTTTCCATTCATCAATCAGTGGAATCCTTCCCATTGTTTCTTTTATAGAAACCAGCAGACCCACAGCTTGTTTGTAAAGACAAATCCCTGATTCCTCTCACCACTCTGGGATCAGGACCCCCACTCTGCAGTGCCCTCCCACAAAGCATCCCAGCCTCTGGAATTTCCCTCAGCTCCTGGAAGTCCTACATTTGCCTCAGAAGAACAACTCCAGTCACTGAGGCCCCATTTGCATTGTGACAAAGTCACTCTGGAGAGGAGGATTCCTTCCCACCAAAGTGTTAAACCACAGCTCACCTCTCTGGGGTTTTAAAGACATTGTATAAATCCTCCCAGAGCAGAGCAGAGCAAGGAGTGAGTGTGAATAACTTACAGCAGCCTCTTTTTTCCCCTCCCTGCCACCTTTTTATCTTTTAAATAGAAAGGTCTGCTTTATTAGAGATGCTGTCAAGGCAATTAAGCCTAAAAATTGACCTACCTTACAGGTTTAAAACCCTTATTATGGGCTTTGGCTCCAGGAGTCCATGGGTATCTTGTCTTTAAAATACTGTTTGTTACAGCAGGAATTGAAAACAAGGGCATCAGCAGGAGGAGCAGCAGAAAGATGGTAGCTGGGCAATTTAATGTTCCTGTTCCCAGCCACTTACTGGAGTTTGGATAAATTATTTTACTGACTCCTTTTTATTTTTTTCCCCCAAAGGCAAAATGGGGTGTTCTGTTAATGGAATATCTAATAAATTTGTCTGTGTTTCAGAATAACCACCATCAATTTATTTTTTTTTCTGTCATAACATTTCATTTCAAAATTACTGGAATGAAATACTGTGGTTTTGTTTCCCATCTGCCTGCCTCTGTTTGGAAATACCCTGCCAATTTATTGAAAGGAATGCTGGATCTGAAATGATGCATTTCCCTTTGCTTCACTAACTCAGACAGATTGAACCTGAAACACAACATTTCCCCCCTCCCTGATGGGTGAAAACATTGGAAATTGAAAACTGACCTAAAATTGATTTTATTTAGGGATTTTTTTGTTGTCATATGAGCGAAAAATCACATATCCCACAGATGTTTTGCATCTTCTAGGCCAGAACTCAGTCAGACATTTTTGGGGATGTGGCATCTTGTGGGAAAACTGGCTCTGCCATCAGGTGGGAGCTGTGCTGGGGACCAGGGGCTGGGAGCCTGTCTGGGAATTTGGGAGCTGGCTCACGAACCTGGCAGTCATTCTGGTCGAGCTGACAACAAGCTTTGGTCCCAGGGGGATTTGCTGATTCTCAGCAATATTTTAGTGTCACTGCAGCACCCCAGTTTCTCCTGCTGACCCCTGCAGCTCGGGGCAGGCTGTGCCATCCCACAGCTCCTGCTGGGCAGGCAGAGCTCCCCAGCTCGGGGCTGGCTGCTGCCTGTGAGCAAACAGAGCAGTTGGGATGCAGCCCGCGTCCCTCCCAACCCACTTCTGCCTGAAAGAAACTTCTTCCTTCTGGAGGCACAGCTGAATCATGCCTGGGACGTGGCTTGGGTTTGTAATCTGTGTTTTTCCCCCCCAAGAACAGCCCTTGTGCTGCCCTCTCTCATCTTTTTGGAGGTGACACCCGTTCCAGGTCACCCCCCAGCTGCTGGGCAAGGTTTTTGGCAGGTTGTGTCTGCTGTTCATCTCACTGGGAGCAGTTCTGGGTTTCCCTGATGGTTTGCATCCCTGACCTGTTTATAAGGAAGATTAAAACCCGGGAAGCACCAAGCCCCTCTGCCCCACAGATCAAATCTCAGCACAGGGACAGGGGGCAGAGAGACAAGTGCTGTCCCCTCGGGAAAGGGGATGCTGGAGGCTTGTCCCAGTGATGGATTCTGTCTGTTATCCTGGGGTTAGAAGCTGGAGAAGCAGAGAGGTTTGCAAGCACCACCATTTTCTGGGCCTTCAGCTTTTCCCATTGTCAAAACCAGTCCTCACACAAGCAATTTAATAGACCCAATATTCTGGTGTAGTGAAGGGAGAAGGCTTCATTATATTAAAGTCAAACATACAGGACTATAATGGAAAATTATACATTTCAGACTATGCCTGAAAGAGTGGCACATTAAACATCACAGTGAAAATAGCTGGTTAAAATGTTCCAGCCTGCTGTTACGTGCCAGCACAGAATTGCATTATTTTTCTACTTATTTGTCTGATGATGTTCGGATTTTTTTCCGCCCCGCTTTCTTTTCCTTTTGAATGAAGGAGACTTCATCCTCCCTTCCAGCTGGAGACTCTAAACCCAGGGCTCTCGTGGTGGCATCCCTATGGCACACCAGTAACTCCCTGTTTGGCTGAGGGACAGAGCTCTGGGGCTGGGCAGCTCTGGCTCTGTGCTCCCCACCTGGGCAAAGCATGGCAAAGTCCATCTTACCAACCCCTCCACTCCCTCCCGTGCCACCCTGTGCATCATTCTGCAGTGGGATGCAGTGACCCCCACCTCAGAACCCCCCTCCTCCTCCTCCTCTTCCTCCTCCCGGGCTCTGGGGACATCCTGAGCTCCCGAGTGAGGAGTGCCATTAACAACGTGGCTGTTGAGAAGAGGCCGAGCCTGTCAGGTTTTAATTAAACAATTATCTTCTGGAAATGGGCATTTTCTCAGTCCTGAGTGCACGAGCTGAATCCTAACAAAACCTGGAGAGGAGAGCAGAGGGAAGGAGAGCAAAGGGAGAGGAGAGCCTTTGGGGACCCCCTGAGAGGGAGAGGGGCTGGAGGAGCAGAGGCTGCAGTGGGCTCCAGCCCATTCCTGATGCCCAGGGATCCCCCTGGGAGCCTGTGGAGAGGTGGGATTGCACTGGGCCATCACCTCTGGGTACATGTGCAGGCACAGGGAGGGTTTGTGTGATGTGCTGCAGTGTTTGGGGAATGAGGCTGTTCCTGGAATTATGTCTGCACTATGCCTGGCAAAAAGGGGCTCCTGGGAAAAGCCCCCATGAAAGCAGTGGTGAGATGAGACTGAGCACCGGTGATGCTGAGCAAGGAGTGGTTTGTCTCCTCCAGACTGGTGCCAGGCAGCCCCAGCCTGGCTCTGAAACTGAGAGGGGCAACTTTGCTTTCAGAGGACTCTGGCCCAGTTAACTGAGAGCCCCTCAGGAATTCAGAGGCAGGATTGGTGCCTGTCACTGTGTCAGCCCTGATTAGCGTGCACATCTGTAATTAGATGAAGCAGCTGTGATTTCCAGCCTGGCTGAGATCTCAGGTGGGATATTTATGGCAGGGAGATGCTTAGAGGGTTCTCAGCAGACTGAGCCTTTGAGCTTGGTTTTGACAGGTACTTCAAAAGGAAATAGCTGTTTTGGAGGTGCAGAGCTCAGAAAATAGAAGCAGCAGTGTTTTCTGGATTAATTATCTTCGGGTGGTTTTGCTTATAACCCTTCTGAATAAATCTCTGCAGAGATACACAAGGGGAAGGGAGGTCCCAGGACTGCCCCTTCCATCACCAACCTCCTGCACCTCATGTAACATCTCTCTGGAAAAATAAGGGAGTGTAGAAAAATATGTCTTCCCAGGGCAGAAAGTTCCTTAAAAAAGTAATTTGTTGCAGATGGAAGGGAGTCATCCTTGACAACCCTTGTGGCAGTGATCTTCCCATGGGGAAAATCCCTACAGACCTGGGGGCAGTGGTCAGGCACTGGCCCTGCTGAGGACAGGGAGCCTGGCTGCCTGCCCCTGGCTGTTCCTGGGACCTGCCCTGGGACCTGTGCCACCACAGTGCCAGGGACAAGCTCATGTGGGGACAATGCTGAGCCACCGTGCAGAGGAGGGAGTTTGCCCTGCCAGGACCTGAGGTGACTCCCAGAACAGGGAGGGCAGGCAGAGTCTCCTGGAGAGCAGGAGCATTTTGTAACCCACACTGGAAATATCCCATGGCTTGAGCACTGCTGACTCTGTAAATAGCAGTTCTGGACGTGGAGGTGCAGGGACAGCACTGCCATCCATGTGGGCACCAGTGTTTGCTCCAGCCCAGTGCTCACCCAGCTCCTGCCTCCCTGCCCCATCCCAGCCAGTGCCAGCAGGGACCACCAAGCCCCTGGGACTGCCAGAGACGATGGCTTCCACCCCATCACAGCCACTGCACTGGGCAGCAAACCCTCAGTGGCATGGCAGTGGGAAAAGGGAGATGTTTTTCCCTGGATTGTGCACAGCCAGTCCCTGCCCTGCCCATTCCTGGCCAGTTTTGTGGGTCAGAACCTGGACCTTCCTCTCTGAGTGGTCAGGGGAACAGAGGGTGGCAGACCAGACCTGGGGCAGCATCGAGATGCTCTGCTCTGGATTAGCTTGGCATCTTTTCCAATTCTACCTCTTCCCCTGTATTTTAAGATTGCTCCTCCCTTGCCCACAGCTGCAGAGTGTTTTGTGGGCTGGAACAGTTCCTGCTTTAGTTTGAAGTGACCTGTTGGATGAAAAGTGATTTGATTGTGTAACTTACTAAAAGCAGAGAAAAGGGAGACTGAAGTGGAACAGGGTGATTTCGTTTTCACCAGTAGGTTGAACTCCTCTCTCTTTATCACTTTATGGCTTGTGAGGTTTCTGCAGCCCTGGGATTCTTCCCTGCTTGCTTTGGTGGACAGACATGAGTCGTGGGCTTTGGTGGGTGGGAGAGCCATGCCCGAGGTTTAGGGACAGGGCGAGGCTGTCCCCACCCACTGCCTGTGCTCTGCTCTTGCCCTCCCAGGTGGACCCTTACCTGCCTTACGAGTACACTTGTGAGGGGATGCTGGAGCGGATCCACGCCTACATTCAGCACCAGGTTGGGGAGAATCCCTGTCCTCCCTGGGGAACCATCTCTGTCCTTGTGGCCAACTTTCCCTCTTCTCCCTGGGGAGCATCCCTGTTCTGCCATGGGCATTGTGCAGCCAGTGCCCTGATTGCAGAGAGCACCAGGACATGGGGCTGGGGGAGGTTTGTCACAGGCCACAGGTGCTGGGGGTTGGTGGAGGACACCTGAGGGTGCTGGGGCTGGGTCAGGGCCTTTCTGCTGCAGAGAATAAGGCAGCACTGGGAGAAGAAGAGGTGAGAAAAGCAGAGGCTCATCCCCCACAGCACGAGATGCCATCTATGCATGCAGGTGACCTCAACCTGACGAGCAAAGTCACCATCCCAAGTGTCCTCCTGCCCCACCAGCAGCCTCCCTTCCCCACTGTTAACATCTCAGGGCACTGACCCATACCTTCTCTGCCACCAGGATTTCTGCACCACGTCATCTCTCCCTCCGTCTCCCAAGACCAGGAGTCCTGCTATGCAAAGCCCTCCAAGCCCGCTGGCCCTGTCCCCCAACTCCACCCACCTGGTGTGGTCCCCCAGCGCCGGGGGGGCCCCCGAGGCGTGGCCCCCGGTGGCCTCGCTGCAGGTGTGGCTGTCGGAGCCCCAGCACACGTGCACGGAGACGTGCCGGCGGCACGGGCTGGTCTGCGAGCCCACCTTCTTCAGGTTCCTCAACAAGGAGGAGGTGTTTCTCCAGTGAGTTGGGGCCTTCTCGGTGGGCTTGTGGGGGGGCCACCAGCCAGACAATGTTCCCTTTGCTTCCCCCATGCCCTGCACTCATTTTCCTCATGTTTCCCCTCCCAAAATCCCAGCGATGAGCCTTCATGCCCAAGGCAGTGCGGGCAGGGCCCAGCTTCGCTCTCCAGCAGGCAGCAACAACGTTTCCAGGCACGGTTCCGCCTCTTTCCAGCCCCATTCCTCTCCACCCCCAGCATGCTCTCTCCCTTCCTCCCCTTTTTAATGTCTCTCTCTATAAAACTGCATTTTGAGCACACAGTGGTGAAGTTTTAATAGAGTATAAATCTGCCACCGGGCTCTGTGCTGCTCTCTGGGCAATTTAAATGCGAGCGTTGCCGGCGCTGTCACGCTGGTCAGGCAGGCGCCGCGTGTCCCGCTGACATTTTTATGTGATAAATTAGAGCTGGGGCACTCCTTCCCCCTGCACGTCCTCCTCCACACCTTAAAACGAGCTGGCTCAGGGCTGGTGGGAGGGCAATGCCAGTGCTGCTGCTCCATCCAGGAGGGGAGGGGTGTTAAAATCCACACTGGGCATTTCTGCTGCTCCTCGGGGCTTTTGCTGATGCCCACCTCAGTTTTCTGGCTAATCCCAGCTAACAGGGAGCATGTGGGCGTTCACTGGTCCCCTGTCCCTTCCAGGGAATGTTATCTGCAGTGGGAGGTGTCCACAGAGAGTGGACAGAGCTGTTGGTCAGCAAGGGGCTGTGAGAGACCCATTGAACTTCACGAGCTAGAAGGGACCCACAAGGACCAACAAGTCCAGCTCCTTAGATTTGGGTGGGGGTTTGTGGGTGATTCTGAGCCATCTGTGGGTTGATCTCTGGGCTGCAAGGTTGAGTTGCCAGGGTCTCCCTTTCCTGCGTGGCGTGTCGGGCTGGTGACGAGCACTCAGCCGAGGGGTGGCAAACACAGATGAGCAAAGGAAGGACAAAAACCCTTCAGTGACCCCCCCCAGCAGGCTCACCTGACCTGAGCTGACCACCTTGCCTTGGCCCCCAGGCTCAGCGTCGCCTGCGACAGCACCGAGTACGAGATGAACCATCTGTACCCCGCGGTGGCCGAGGCCGTGCGAGAGTGCTACCTCCAGAAGGAGCCTCTGCTCTTCAGCTGCGCCGGCCACAACGCCAAGTACCGGCGCCTCTGCCCCTGCCGCGACTTCCGCCGAGGACAGGTGGCTCTGTGCAGGGACTGCTTGTGACCGGGCATCCCCACCGCCTGCGTGACACGGGCGCCAGGACTCCGCAGAACTCCGCAGAGCTCCGCAGCGGCCGAGGAGCTGGGACGGGTCCCTCTCGCTGTCAGGCTCCGGGGGCTGTTTGATCCACCAGCCAACTGTGAATGAGCACGTCCTGAACTTTGGAGTCATTTTCTTCCCGAGGAGCATCGTCCGACCGCATCCGAACCCACCTGGGCCTGGTGGCGCTGGGATGGGGTGGTGGGGAGAGAGGGGCTGGGGACACCCTTCCCCTCCTCTGGCAATGGGACAAGCCACCAGCAGACTGCAGTTTCAGGGTTTTCATCTTCTTCAAGCATCCTAAGTTGTTTTATTTATTGATTTTTTTAACCCTCTCCCTGACAAGTGGTAAATTAAAGGGGAATCCACACTCAGCCCTTCTGTGGGAGTTTTTGGGCAGAGCTGCACTGCGGGGGGGACAGGGGTGATGCTGGTGGCTGTTGTGGATGTGGAACTGGGGGAGGACAAAGCACAAGGAGAGGGTTAGATGGGCACATTGGGGACTGCACCCCTGGAAGCCCCAGGAAGAGCCAGTGTGGGCTGGGATGGGGCTGGGGTGAGCTCTTGGGAAAGCTGCTGGTCCCTGCTCAGGGCAGAGGTGCCCAAAGTGATCTCCCCACCTCCAGGCTGCTCTTCACCCTGCTGGGCCATGCACAGAGCCAAACATCCCCCCAGGGATGGTTGGAGGTGGTGGTGAGGGCACAGGGGCTGCTCGGGGTTCAGCTGAGTGGGCAGAGAGGAGGATGTGCTGCAGCACCTGAAAGGAAAGCAGAATTCCCAAAAGGAATTCCTGGTGGGCACTGACCGAGGGCAGAGCAGCTGAAGAGCAGCATCCTGACTCTGTGTGTCCCAGGTGCTGCCAGCACAGCAAGAGGTGAGCTCCAAGCAACCACCTTCCACAGAACTCTTTGCTTCTTCGGATTTCCTTAGTGCTGTTCTCTTGCTTTGGGGGTGGTTTGCCCCCCAGTGCCGATGTTTCTCCTCCTGGCACGTCCCCTGGCTGGGTTGGTGCTGGCTGGGGTGACCTGGTTTGTTTTTGTAGGGTTGCTCACCAGGCCAAGGTGTTGCTGTAAGGCTGGTGCTGAGCCCTGCTGCTGTTTGCAAGGTTCTGTGGGGAGATTCCTGCATGCCAGAAAACGTGTGGCTGGAAAATCAGGGGCTGGAAACTCCTTCTCAGCCCTTCCCTGCATGGAATCGCTCCTGGCCTGGCTGGCAAAGGAGGCTGCTGGGGTGACAGCCTGACCTGGCACTGTCACTGCAGGATCCCTGGTGGAATTGTCTCCTCTGGCTCCAGTGAGTGATGGAGAGCAGTGGCAGGATGAGTGCATGAGGCTGCCCTGGAGCTGAGCTGTGCCACACCCTGGCACCTCCAGCCTGTCCTCCCCGTGCCAGATTTTGGGAGAAACTCCTCCAGCTGTGGGGCAGAGCCCAGCCACCCTCACCGTGTCCCTGCTGTGTCACCACAGGGTGCTGTGTCCCCGGGGCACCCCCCACATCAGCCTGGCCACGTCCTGCCCTGGATGAGCTGGAGATGCTGCTGTTATCCCAGAGCAATTTATCATCTTCAGCTCCAAACTGCGTGGGCAGCCTCATCCTGCCCGTGACGCCAGCCGAGGGGAAGGATTGATTAAGTAATTTTTGTGTCTTGCAGCCAGCGTGTGTCTAAATAAAAGCAGCATAAGCCTCTCTTTGCAAAGCTGAGCAGCAGCACCTCTTCACAGCACCTTTGATCTCAGCCTCAGAGCATCCCCTGGCACAGGCTGCTGCCAGTGCTGGCTGGGCAGGAGCTGGCCTGGGAGAGGCACGGGGGGTCTGCCAGCAGGCACCACCAGCAGGTCGCTTCCCAGGGCTGTAAAAACCAAATAAAACCAGATTTTATAGGAGATCTAAGCAAGTTTTAAAGACCAAGAGACTTGGGATGCCTCATGAGGCAGTGCTTGTTACACATCAGCTCCCTGGGCAGCTTTTTCCACAGTTTCTGCTCAGCTGCTTTTAAAATAGCCTTCACCTTTCAGCAGTGCAGCGCTGCCTCCCACTGCAGAGAGCCCCAATTATCCCCTGGCAGGAGCATTTTTCTGCAGGCTGAAATAAAAGGTGGCTGGCTCACCTTCGCTGCTGTCAGGGGAAATAATGATCTGTCTGGAGCCTTGCTGGAGCTCACGTCAGCCTGTAAATCTGGGTGATGGGGCTGAGTGAGGCTCTGCTGGTGCCTGTCATGTCTCTGCCCCCTTAGTGGGCACCGAGTCCTGCTCAGGGCTGCCTGGGGAAAAAGCTTCTCCTCTGGCCTGCTGGTGGTGGAGCATCACTCGTGGGTGTTGGATGGAACAGGGACCAGAGTGTGGGTGCTGGGGCAGCCCCTGCTGCCACATCCCACATGCCTTGGTGTGTGAAATGCCATGGCAGGGCAAGCTGGGGGCTGGGCTGCTTTGGGAGTGCCAGTGCTGGGCGCTGACATCACTTTTGGGTGCAGAACTGGCATCAGAATATTTGTTATTTGGGGGGTGGGTGTGTGCCAGGGGTGCCCTGATGTGGAGGTGGCACCAAGGAATGGAGCTGGTGTGAGACAGAAGAGACTCTGTCACCTGGAAATGCTTTTGCCACCTGGAAATGCTTTGTCACCTGGAAATGTCTTTCTCTGCCCTGGCTGTGCCTGGTGGTCACGGGGCCATCCCAGCTGCCTTCCCAAGCTCCTTCCCGAGCAGCTCTCCAGCCTGGTCTCCCTGGCCAGGACACATTTCCATTTGGAAGGGAGATCTGAGGATACAAACTGAAAATTCACAGTTTATCAAGCAGGAGCGTGCCAGAGATTTGAAGGGAAGCAGAGCCACTGCCATACAGAGAGGTTCTAATTGCCACAGCTAATTGCAAAAGATAAACCCCCAGTCGGGAGGGGGAAAAGGTGTCAAAACGATGAATAAACCCAAAGGAAATGAAACGGGGAGTTGTCAGCTGCACTCTCCGATGCTGCTGGACGGGACAGTTTGTTTAACAGCCAGAGTGGGTGCGTGGGGAGCCCCTGGGGTCCCCTCAGGTGGGGTTGGACCTTTTGATGGCATCCCTGGTGGCATCCAGCCAGCAGAGCCTCCTGGAATGTCTTGCATTTTTTTCCTAACCTGTTTTCTGGCAGCTGTGAAACCAGGACAGGCGTATCAAAAGAATGATATTGTTCTGGAAATCCATTTTCCTTACCTAGCAATGAAGCCAGGGGCGATTTATGTTTCTGAGCCTCACTCTTCTTCTAAATAATTCCACCCAGAACTTTCTTTATGGAGTTGATTGGGGGTTTTTTTTCCTCTCTATTTTTAATGTTGCTGGCACCAAACCCTTTCCCTGCCGGTGCAGTGGGGAGGGGATGGGTGGTCCCTGCCCTGGGTGCCCTCGCAGTGTGAAAAACGCCAACCACTCGTTTTAAAATTTTATAAGTTTAATAATAATAGTAATGAAAGTAGTAATGAAAATAATAAAGAAAATGAGGATGATAAGAGACAATAAAACAGAGAATTACAGATGTCCGGGTGTCTGGCATTCCTCACCAGGCACACCTTGCTAACAAAGGATTGCCCCTTAAAAGCAATAGCCTGCTGCATATTCATATATCTTATACATGAGTCAAACATTCTTTTCAAACTAGGGTGTTTCTGCTTAATTTCAGCTTTACCCCCATCTTGTAAATAAACCTTCTTGGTTCCTCAGAGTCTGAGCTTTCCCCATAAGGAGGCAATAATTCTTCTCTTGGGATCTTGGTGTTTGTTGCTGTTATCTCTCTCCAGATAGAATTCCTTGATTGTCTTTTCCATTCCTTGAGCTAGTTACAAAACTTACCTTACATCACACAGTTTCTATTTTAATATTATGCTATAGCCTAAAAACCATATTTACCACACTTCAACAAAAAGAATAATACAGATCTACTTAAAAAGGGATTAATACAGCATAAGTTTCCAACATAGCACATGTAGTATTCATTTTAATATTTACCAAAAGCCAATCATAAAATGTGCATTTTTCTCAGCATCATCGCGGGCACCTCTGCCCAGCGGAGCCAGCCCGGGGCTGGAAATGCCCCGGGGAGCTCTCGGGGCTGCCCCGCTCTTATCGCGGGCTGTATCAGCAAATCCCTAAAGCCGCTTTTCCCTCCTGATCTCTCCTTATCAGCGGCCGCCTAAACCGGCAAAGCGCATCCCTGATGTGGACGGTCCGGGCGGGAGAAACCCATTTATTTCCCCTAACGGGTTTATCAGCAGATCAAGGAGCTGCTGAAGATGTAAGCACCGCGGTTATTTCCCCGGGTGATGGATCTCGCTGCCACCCGGCTCCCGGAGCCTGACAGGGATGCTCGATGGAGCCGAGCTCGGCACGGCTGCCTCGTGTATTTCAAGGTCTTGCTTTAATTGAGTCCTGTCTCCCTCATGTCAGGGTATTTTTTCTACTTTTTTTTTTTTTAATATTATTTTTCCCCCTTTAGGATGACTTTCCCAAAATAAACGAATGCATTTAATCTCCTGTCCCCTTCCCTCATCTCTCTCTCTCCCTGTGGCAAATCCAGAGCTGTGAAGAAAGTGAACAAATTGAAAATCTGTCCTCAGACTTACTGGGTGAAAAGAGCAGTAAAATATTCTGCCTTTTTTTTTTTTCTCTTTCTCTTTCTTTTCCATCCTTTATTTTATTTTATCTTGTAGAAGGGATGTGGATTGGGGGTGAAAGTCCTTTTCAGAGTTGTGGGGCTGAGCATTCTGGTTTTTATCAGCTCCAGCAGAGGTGCCCAGGACACTCATTGTGGCTCGCTGGTGGAAAGCCATCAAAGCTCGGGATCGATGTTTTCTCGGCAGAGATAAGGCCCATTCAATGTTGTTCCCCGAGGCAGGCAGGGAAACACCGAGAGCCATGCCCAGAGCAGAGCAGAAACGCAGAGGGAGCAGCTGCTCCTGCCATGCCTGAGGAGGGGACAGGACGGGACATCCCCCAGCCCAGGGAGGGTGGCAGCTGAGCCAGGACCCAGCCCTCAGCACCCAGCTCCTCTGGAGAGGGGGGAAATTCAGTTTGGGGAGGATGGGGAGAGAGGGGAATGTCTGGGGGGTTTGGCCTCCAGGCAGGGCTCCTTGGCACAGGTGCCACTGCTGCCTGCAAGGGGCATCAGGAGGGCAAAAATAAATGAATGATTGTCCATTGCCGAGCCCTAGCTGCTGGCATGGCTCTGCAGTGCCAGAGGAAATGCTGGTGGGTGTTCAGCCCATCTCCTCTCAGAGGGCTCCCACCACCCTGGAGCTGAGGTTCCAGCAGAGACCAGACAGAAACAGGAGAGAAGTTTGTTTTTACTGTTAGAGCTGCCAGAGGTATCAGCTTCTCTCTAAATATAAACCAGAAAACAGGAAACAACGATCTGTCCTAATTTAGTGCCTTTCATCTGAGGATTCAAAGCATCTGACAGCATCACTAAGAAATAAGGGAAGACTTCACAACCTGCATGGAAATGCAGCCACTCCAGAGCTTTGTGTGCAAAACATTTCATTTTCATTTTTTGCTGAATATTGCATTGCAACCCCTGATTCCTTCCCAGATTCCCCCAGTTTGCCATCACTGGGGCTGGGACCTGGAAATTCAGCCTGGCAATGAGTGATGTTCTTGCAGCTTGACACCGTGCACAGCTGGCTCAGAGCGTGGAGGAGTGTTTATTTAATGAATTAATTGAATTAATTAATTTTCAGGAGAGTGCTGAGAAAAACAGTAGGGAGCTCCAGCAGCTCTGCCAGCTGTCTGGCTGTGTGCAGAGTGGGAGCAGGGCAGGATCTGTACATGGAACAGGGAGCACAGCAGGCCTGGGCAGTGCTGGGACAGATGGGAATCACAGAATCATGGCATGGTTTGGGTTGGAAGCTTTAAAGCTCATCTCATGCCAACCTCTGCCGTGGGCAGGGACACCTTCCACTGTCCCAGGGTGTTCCAAGCCCTGTCCAACCTGTCCTTGGACATTTCCAGGGATGGGGCAGGCACAGCTTCTCTGGGCACCCTGTGCCAGGCTCTCCCCACCCTCACTATAAATATTTTTTTCCTTTTATTCAGTCTGATATGACCCTGTTTTAGTTTAAAACCATCACCCCTTGTCTTATCACCACAGCCCCTGCTCAAAGTCTGTCCCCATCTTTGGTACCAGCTCCCTTCAGGCCTGGCAGGGCTCTGAGCTCTCCCTGGAGCTTCTCCTCTCCTGGTGAGCAGTGGTGGGAGCAAAAAGTTCATAAAAGAAAAGTGGGAAGCAACAGATTTCCACACATAATTAACTCACCAAATTAATCCCAATTATGAGCTGTAATTGGGGTTATAATGGTTAATCATCTTTCCCCCCAAGCCACAGCTGCACTATCTCTCTTAACTGCAGTGACGTGTCTGTGACACCAGAGCTGCCACCCGGGGGAGGGGATGGGGTCTGGGCCCTCGACCTGCTGCTCCCCAGGGTGGGGAACAGGTGAGGGGACATCCCTGAGTGACCCAGTGTCCCCCTGACTGAATTTCATCACCAACACTTTTACAAGAACTCTGTGAATTTGGCTGCTCGTGCTCCTGTTTGAGAAACCAGAAAAGCTGTTTTCGTTCCAGAACACCAGAATGCAGGGACATTTCAGGGACTTTGTGCTGCAAAGAGCCTGACTGGAAACATCTGCTCTCCTTCTTTTCCTGGGCACTTTAACCACCAGTGCCAGGTGGCCTCAGCGGGGATGGGGAGCAGCTCTTTCCTCCTGCTCTGCTCTGGGTCACAGGAGGGGCTCTGGACCCCTCTGATCCCAGGGACAGCTCAGGATTGTGCCCAGCCCTGCCTCCAAACCCTCCTTGCTTCACTCCTGCTCCCTAAATCCCAGCCAGCAAAACCCCTAAACCTCTCCCTGCACCCCTCTCCTGTGGGAGCATCCCAGCACACCTCTGCTGTTCCTTGGGGAATTTGCTTCCAGAGCCACGGGATGTAAAATCCCCACACCTAACATGCTGCCAATGCTCGATTGAAAACTGGCCAGGAGGCTGAAAGATGAACTCCTGGAGAGGCTTCTCCCCAAAGGCTGGCTGCCAGCATGGCCACGAGGGAATCTTGGATGCCCAGTGTCCTGGATGCATCAGAGCAGTCAGACAAAGCTCCATTAAAGACACCAGAAAGGACAAATTCACTGACGAAATCACCCTGCCAATATTCAGCAGCACAGAAAATAGAGGATTATGCTCCTTACACTTGGCTCAGCATCATCCAAAGCTGCAGAGAATTGTGCACCACAGATCTCGGGGTTGTCTTCCTTGGAAGCCTGTTCTGCTGCAGAGGAATGCTCCTTCTCTTCCTCCTCCTCTTCCTCCTCCTCCTCCTTCTCACCTGCCCACCCCCAGCTCCTCCATCGCCCACCAGGAGCTCAGCCTGTTTTGTAGCTGCTGTTTTGGCTGGGTGTTTGTGTTGTAAAGTGTTGTTGAACAGGAAAAATAAAAAACTCCAGGCCCCTGGTGGTATTTTTAGTCCCGTACCAGTGACTCGCTCACAAGCCTTGGCAGGACTGTAAAATAAAATAAATCTGCATCTGCCGTGAGTCACTTTCACAGAGCTTGTCTCCTCCTGCTGCCGCGGGGATGGATGGCAACCCCCGGCTTGGGAGAGAGCCAAGGACCTGCCAGGCAGCCCCAGAGTGCTGGGGAACCAGCAGGGACGGGCTGAGGGAAGGAAATTGGGTTTTTCTGGAGTTTGCAGGAGGGTTGTGCCTCATCCCCCTGCTCAGGTACCCCCCAGGCTCTGTCTGTGCAGAGCTGCTCTGGTTGTACTGGTTTGCTGGCAGGGCAGAGCGCTGGGGGAGACTGGGGGAGACTGGGGGATCTGCTGGGGTGCTCTGGAGACCCCTGGCAGTGCCCCACCACCCTGGATGGGGAGAGAGAAGAGGTCTGAGCAGCTCCTCAGGGCTGGTGATTCCCCAGCCTGCCCACTCCCCGTCCCACCAGCATGGAAACACCCTCTGGCACTTCCAGCCCTGTCAGACACAGCCCTGGCCATGTCCCCTTGCTCTGGGGTGGGAATTGCCCAGCCCAGCCGTGCCCTGCAGGGCCAGCAGATGCTCTGGCTGCAAATCCCAAAGCCATCTCCCCTCGGGATGGGGTGAGTTGATGGCAAAGGGATGGGAGCTCACAGGATCTAGGGAGGGAGAGGAGGTTTCCTCACAGCTGTGGTACCAAAAACAACTTTCTGCCCTTGTTCCCTGTTCCCAGAGGTCACACACAGTGGGGTGGGCCAGCCTGGGCTGCATTCCATGTGCAGGCAGGGTGGGAGCACCTGGAGCTGCTGCTAGAGGTAAGGTTTGGGCTGTGCTGCAGGTGGGGGCTCAGGGGGGCTTCTGGGGTCTGAGGCTCCTCTGGGAGCTGAAATCTCCACCCCTGTGCCCCGAGGGGAGGGTTGGGGGTGTTGACAGCCACAGGGGTGATGGTTTGGGGGCTCTCTCCTCAGGGAGGCAGCCTGGGCAGGGCTTGTGGCCCAGAACCCCAGGATTTGGGGTGGATTGAGGGGCTGAGCCCCCCAGGGCTGGGCTGGTGCCCAGGAGCTCAGCTTGCCCTTGCTGGGGCTGAACTCAGCTCTCGTGTTCACTGTAACCTCGGGATGCCCTTTAATTTTTAATGCTTCAATAAAACAGTAATTACAAACACTGGCATTGGTGTTTTTAAGGCAGAAAGTATTAACTTCCCAGGGTTTAATTGTTCAACAGAAAATAAGGAGAGTGGGGCTGGATCCTGCTGGCTCTCTTGGCTTCTCCTGGTCCCCATCTGTTCTGCAGGGAGGAGGGCCGGGGGCAGGATGGAGCCCATCTCTGGTGGGTCAGGGCTCCCCAGTGCCTTAAAAATCCTTAAAAACCCAGGGCAGAGTGTGGGGGCTCTGGGGGGCAGGGAAATCCCCCCCTAAATGTCTCCTTCTCCATTCCCTGCAGGATTTCCAGCCCAGGCAGGGCAGATCCCAGCTCTCGGGAGGTTGGTGACTGCTGGGGTCTGAATTGATGCCACTGGGCTCTGGAGCTCAGGAGCTCCCAGTCTTCATTTTCTGGAGTTTTCTGCAGCCTGGGCTTTGCTCTGAGTTCCCTGGGAAGGTTTCAGGCTTGCTTTTAATGACTCTGTTCCAGCCGGGTGTGGTTTAAAGCCCCTGTGATGGGAATGGTCTGTGGAGACCAGGAGAGCTCCCAGGGATGCTGGAACACAGAACTCAGGCAGAGCTTGTGGGTCTGGGCTGGCAGATTTTGGACCCCCACCCTGCATGGGGTTGGGAAAGGCTCGATGGAGGAGGAAACAGGGATAAAACATTCCCTGTGAGGAGTGGAGGGGATCGGGGGGGGTCTTTGTGCTGGGATGGGACCTCTTGGGGTTTTCCAGCTTCTTGCACCCACATCTCACACTCAGCCCTTTTCCCAGATCCACAAAGCCCCTTTTCCTTTAGGGCACCTTTTGCACTGTCCCATCCTAATCCACACAGGGATGGAGCTGGTGCTGGATGATGATCTAGGGAACCACGTTGTTCTTGTTAATATTAATAGTTCACTGTAATAACCTCACTAGTGAGCAAACCTGTCTGCAGTGAGTGGTGGGAAGGCAGCGAGGGCTCCCGAGGTGGGAACGGCTCTGTCAGGGCTGGGGGATGAGCTGAAGTGAGTGGGGTGGGGATGATGGCTCTGCTGATGAGGTGCTGCGGACGGGGAAGGAACGTGGGCTCATTTGCAAGGGAAATGAAATTATCACCTGCTCCGTGTGCTGTCCTCACAGGCTGAGCCTGATGAGCCCTGCGGGGTGGGGGCTGGGGGCTGTGAGAGCGCCCTGGGGTGGGGGCCCCTCACAAATGGGGCAGATGCAGCCCCCCAGGGGTCTGGGGTGATCCCCTGCCCACCCTGAGGGGTTTGGGGTGACTCACTGCCCATGGGGTGGCCTTGTTGTCCCCTTTGCCTCTGCTCAGGCTGCATTAGGGCAGGTGACAGCAGGGAATGGGGTCAGTCACTCCTGGAACAGGGGTGCTGGGTGAGGGGAGGAGGTGATGCTGGTCCAGGTGGGATCTCCCCTGGAGCAGTGACTCCTGGCTGTAATATGTAATTTAGGACAATTCGTGCTAATGAAATACATACTAGAAATGTACGAAATATGAGTTATGGTGTTTGTAAGGAATATCCCTAAAAGATCACACTCAGAGCCGGGGGGGTCGCTTGCGAAAGCACAGATGGCATCAGAGAGAAGTCTAATTTACAATTAGAGAGGTCTAATTTACAATTGGAGAGGTCTAATTTATAATTAGAGAGGTCTAATTCACAACTCCAAAGACCTGGCCGAGGAGGAGATGGGCTCTTGCTGGGGGAACACCCAAGTGATGAATACTCGATAAAGATCTATGATCGAGGTAAGAGGGTCTCAGGAACATTGAATCCCAATACCCAGTTCCAGGAACTCACATCTGCACTCCTCTCCATTGGAATTACATTGTCCAGCCCAGAG
Organism: Irena cyanogastra; assembly: GCA_013397155.1. Taxonomy (NCBI): domain Eukaryota; kingdom Metazoa; phylum Chordata; class Aves; order Passeriformes; family Irenidae; genus Irena; species Irena cyanogastra. Next base: position 47,600 of record VWZV01007569.1, on the reverse strand, counting down.
AAAAAAGACAACGCGAATATGTGGAGCCTGAAAGGAACAGAAAGGACACCGCCCCAGGCTAAATAAACTGTATAAAAACTGCTCGGACCAGAGGGCTTTGGTGAACAGAGGGGATCTGGAGCTGTAGAGTTCAGATCAGAGTTCACCCAGCACCCATGCCCGGGCTCGACGCTGTTCCTTCGACTGTGGCCATTGGAGATAATTATTTTTTGATCATGACATAAAAATTATTTATTACCGAATTGGCTCATAGCATTTATTACACTGGTGATGCCCAGGCTCCTCACGCTGTGCTCACACAGATTCGTGTCCCCAGGTGGGTCTCATCACTGGTGTTATAAATGCCACGAGCCAGTCCGTCCAATCAAATACAAATAATTTTATTTGACAATAATTTTAGTACAACAGTGAAAAAGCCACAATGTAGGAAACAAAGTCGAGCCCGGGGACACTGGATGAACAGAGATCTGACCTCTATCACATCAGATCCCCAATGTTCACCATGGTGTTCTAGGCTTCTATACAGTTTATTTCACCTGAGGCCAATGCATTCAAGTCTCTCCTGTCTCTGCATATTCATTTTTCATCTTGCTCTGCATTGGTTTGGACAATGCTGTTCCCAGAAGGTGATGAATTATTAATGCATTTATCTGGAACCAGGTGTGGAGTGAAAATTCCTCCCTGATCTTGGTTATCTAGATCAGATATCTTATCGGGTACTGATGGCTGGGAGAATCCATCAGGAAGAGCCCATCTCCTGCTCAGCCACATCTTTAGAATTGTTAATTAGTCTCCCCTGGATTGTTGGTGGGTATTGTAAGCGCCACCCTTGGCTTGGAATGTGGCTGGTAGGAAGCATATCTTGCAAATATTTCAATCCAACACTTTATACACATATTTATACAACTTATGGGCACGAATTATTCTGTTATATATAACCCTAGGATGGTGGCTTTGGCACGTGCTGGGAACGTGGGGGTTTCTGCAGGAGCTGCCCTTGGTGCCTCCTGCCAGGCACAGGCTGTGACCAGCTCCCTCCCGAGCTGCCTCAGTGCAAATATTTTCTCATTCCCATCCCACCATCAGTGGTTCCCAGATGGGAGCACAGCTCCCTGGTCTCTGTTTCTCAGGGTGATGTCTGCTGGCCTGGAAAGAGAAGGGAATTAAAGCAGGAGCAGGGAAGGGGGATTGGACTCTCTGATTTAACTCACTTGATGAGTTGTGGCAGTGCTGGCCTGGTGAGAGACTCTGCTGGCTCCACAGAGAGAGTTCACAGCTCTGTCACCAATCATTCGGGGCCTTTTATTCGGGTCTGACTTTGATTTAGCTTCACTAGATTATGAAGAACTAAAAGTCATTCCAAGGCACTTCATTCAGAGGGGAAAAAAAAGCCAAAATGGGGTAGTTTGATGTTGTCAGAATGATTTTCCACTCCTTCAAAATAATCTCACAAAACTGACCCAGATTTTACAAGGCACTCCAACTTTCAAAGACCTGTCTGCCTGTGCAGGAGATGGGTCTGTAAAAAAAAAATATATATATTATATTTTTTTTTTCTTTCCCCATCAGTAATTTCACAGAATCTGTGCCTTGCCTCATTCCTGTGGGATCCATGAGGGAGTGATGCTTTGTGGGAAACACGATCCAGCCTCGTGGCTCACCCCAGAGCTGAAATGCTCCCAGGAATGAGGTGAGCTGCTCTGGGGAGAGGCTGCAGAGTGGGAAGAAGGGAAAACCCCAGGTCACAGCCGAGTGTGACAGCAATGCCCTGCCCCAGCTGCCTTGTGGAAGAGCCTGTCCTTGGATTTTGGGAGGCTCAGGCTGAGTCGGGTGTGGGTGGAGATGAGCAGAGGATGAACAGAAATTGGTGATCTTGTGCTCTGGAGCAGCAGGGAGGGCTGTGAGCTTCCATTTGGGAGAGGCTGCTCAGCAGGCTGATGGAGAGGCTGGGTTAATTGCTGCTTCCTTGTTTATTCAGTTGATTGGCTGGGTGCTGGAGAAGGAGGAAAAGGCAGCCCTGGGCTGAGTGTCCAGAGAGCAGGCAGGGCTGGCTGGCTCTGTGCCCCCAGCCATGGGCTCAGGGACCCGTGCTGCCTTGGCTGGCCACAGTTATCCCAATTTTCCTGAGTTAATGATGGCTGGGAGTGGATCTGGCTGAACCTCCCGGGGTCCTGCAGCTGTGGGGCTGGGGGCAGGAGGGGAGAACAGCCCAGCTCAGCCCGGGGCCATCGATCTGTGGGGGCAGTGGGGTGAAAGGCACAAAAAGCTGTGGGGAGGTGTAGATGGGTGTGGTGAAGGTTTGGGGACACGTCCTGGGCTGCTCTGTGCCCCTGGGCTGTGTCCTGCTCATGGGAACCAAGCACTGCATTCCCTGATGGAGATGGGCCCAGGAGCACCAAGGGGACCTCGGCAATGACGTGGAGGGACAGGACACAGGGAATGGCAGGGATGGATGGGACATGGGGAGGGAATTGCTTCCTGGGAGGGTGGGCAGGGCCTGGATCCCTGGCAGTGCCCAAGGCCAGGCTGGATGGGGTTGGAGCAGCCTGGGACAGTGGAAGGTGTGCCTGCCATGGCAGAGGGTGGCACTGGATGAGCTTTCCACCCCAAAGCACTCTGTGATTCTCTGACAGGATTCTGCCTTCAGCAGATAAAGATGCATGGATGTTTCCAAAGGAGATTGCTGTAGGCAGGTGCAAAGTAGGCAGCTACCTTCCAAAACTGGGGAAGTGGGGGGAGAGAGAGAGAGGGGGGGGAAGATAAAGAGGAGCCAGATGAAAGCAGGGACTGTGCCAGAAGTGCCTTCTATTTATGATCGCACAAGGTCAACAATAATCCCCACAGCTACGAGCACATAAAAATTGATTCTTTCCTGAAGAGATTGATGGATTCGTGGTCAGGACATATTCTCTGATCCTGCTGCCCTCGACACAGCTGGAATTTATGGAGATGGTGTGTGTTCCTCTGTAGAGGTGTAAATAGCTGCTCAAAAAGCAATGCTTTCAGCTCTGACCTGAGGTCCCGGGCAGTTGCTGTAAATAAGGGAAATGCCTCCTCCAGCTGCTGGGCTCTGTGTCCACAGGTGAGCTGCTGTCTGCTGGGGGTTGGGGCTCTTCATCTGCCTCAAATCCCAGCCTGAGGTGATCGGGGTGATGCTCACACGCCTCTGCTCCTGCCCCAAATCCTTGATGCTCCTGCCCAAAACCTCGGAGAGGTGACATTCATGGGGGTCACCTCCCACCCAGGGCCAGCACAGAGCTGTGTGATGCAGACCCTGGGAGGCTGAAGGCTCTTCACTCTCTCCCAGTGCTGCTGTGTGAGGGAAGAAGGGCTGAGCATTCCCAAATCCTCCATCTCCTTCCCCAGCTCTCCCCAAGCTCATCTTGCTGCTCCGATGTCAGCTGGAAATCTCCTTCACTTCTTTATTTTAAAAATACCCAGCTTTAAAAGCCGTGGTGTTTGAAAGCACTTTGTTTCCCACAAGTGGCAGGAAGCTACCAAACAAAGCCCATTTATTTTTCACAGCCTCATCCCTGCAGCTATCAAATCCTCAGCACTCCTGAACTCCTGGGAGTTTGCTGGGTAGTGCCAGGACCGGGGAGCACAGAGCACACTCTGCAATATCCCTGAGAGCACTTTGTGCCCTGTGTCTCCCACCTGGTGAACAAGCAGCTCTAGGTGTGCTCAGAAAGCCTTTCTGCGCAGTTTTGATGCACTGAGTGTGTTACATAAACTGCTGCCACACAAAGGGATCCCAGTTTGGGAGGCTGGGGAGGGATGTGCAACAAGAATCGATGCCAGGCTTTTTAACAACCACACAGGGATTGAACAAAGCTTTTTAAGGGCCTTTCAGGCAGCAGTGGGCTCCCTCTGTGTGGTGTGATGGGGTTTGTTGTGCTGGGAATAGGGACCCGTGTGTTATAGATACATATTGTAACATTGGCTTTTTGCAGATATTAATGGATCCTATATGTGTGGTGTTAAAGTAACTCTGTTATAAAGACATAGTTTTTATTTCTCTTGTTAATTAAACTTAGAAAAAGTAGTGAAATAGCAGATATAAGTGTGCTTGTGTTAAAATGCCTGCTTGGATGGGATCACACCCCATGAACACAGGATGAGCACACCTGCTGCAGATCTGCCAACTATCAGCACTCACTGTCTGAAGACAGTGAGGACCAAGGCCCAAAACTGGAGGGGGTGATAAAAATGGACTAAAACCAGCGCCATAATATTTTCTCTATTCTGTCTTCTGCTGTGTTTTTGATAAGGTTTTAATAAACCTTTTAGATTTCTTGGAGGTGAGTATCATTTCTCACAGTGGCCCTGGTGGAGCTGCTCTGCTCCGGGCTGTGGTCCTGCACTCCCTCCCCTGCCCAGGGCTCTGCCAAGGAGGATCCTGCTGGGCTTCCTTCCCCTCTGGTGCCCGTGCTGCCCCGGCCATCCCCTCCTGCTGCTGGAGAGAGAGCACCCCAGCACCGTGGTGAAAGGACAGGGAAGGCAGGAAACAGGGACAGGAGCCCCCGAGGTCAGCTGGAAACAGCTCAGAGCCAGGAGAGGTGAAAAACCACGTAGCCTGAGGCAGGAATGTCACATTCAGAAATCTTGGTGGCAGATGTCCCTGCTGCTCTGACAGGGGTGCCACTCACCTGCCAGCTCGGTGTGGTGGCTTGGTTTGAAAAGCCAGGTGTCTGCTAAGGAAGGCAGGAGCCTCCCCTGAAATGGAAAATGTAAACCCCCTCCCTTGGAATTGCTATAATTTTGAAATTAAGGGGCTCTCAGGCAAAGATATGGGAGTAGGAATAACAGTTCTTTATTAGGGAAGAAAATAAAAATAAAAGAATAAAATAAACAATGCAGCAATACAAAACAACACTGCCAGAGTCAGAACAGGCCCTGCCCCCCTGTGTGTCAGGGTGTTGGTGGCAGTGCCATTCCATGGTGGCTCAGCCCTCCTGCAGTGCCAGGGCTGGCTCTGCTGGAGCAGGGATCCTGGACAAGGGGGGAGTTTTCCTCTGGAAATCCAGGGGGAAAGGGGCTGCTCCTCTGGGAATGCAGTGGAGAAGGCTGCCCTGGTGTCCCAAAGGCTCAGATTCTATCCAGGTAGGAATGCTTGGCTCCTCCCCTGGGCAGAGCCTCTCCCCATGGATGATGGAATTTGCTCAGGCATGCAGGGACACTCAGTGGCCATGAACAGCAGAGATCTCCTGCAGGGAGTGTAGGTACCTGGTTTGTGACACTTGGGAACGGGGCTGTGATCCAGCCTCATCCCCAATGGGGCTCAGCTGTGGAAAACAGGTGAACAGCAGAGACTGTAATGAAGGACACAGGTGTGATGCACAAACCACGAGGAGTAGAAAAGGGCTGGGCTGGAGAATCAGGAGCAGCAGACCCTGCAGCTGTCAGAGGCTCATGGTGTCACTCTGTCTGGGCAGACAGGCTGAAGCCTCCTGACAAGGTAAGGCGTTACTCTAGGTTATTACGTGTTGTGGCTGTCCCAAATGTGACCTGTGTTGTGGAGTGTGCTGTGAAAAGGGAGGATTGGCTGTGGGAGAGATAAAGAAAAAACTGCCCAATGAACAGAGGATAGCTGCCCCAGCTCTGACAGATGGGAACAGAACACACACTTGTCTTTCAGTCCAGGATGTGTGGGCACCCCCGGGGCTCAGTGTGTTGGGTGGGACTGTCCCCACGATGTCCCCTGAGCTGCCCTGGATTGAGGATCCCTTCCTGTGCCCAGGGACCCTCCCGCTCTGCCCTCAGGTAGGGAGCAGGCAGGCAGCTGAGCTGATCTCCCCTGACCCAAATTCCAGCCTCCTTGCAGCAGTGCTGAGCTTCCCCTGCCAGGCCATGCTCACAAACACTTCCTTGCAGGCCGTTGCCTTTTCCAAGCTCTCCTGGCTGTAAAATGCTGCTCTGGGGTTTGCTGCTGCCTCCATCCCTCCCTCCCTCCCTCCTTGCAGCAGTGCTGAGCAGTCCCTGCAGAAGATCCTCACAGAGGCTTCACCTCCTCCCACGTCCAGCTGCCCTTGGCTCCGTGCTGCTGGGAGGCACAACCAGGGTCACAAAGAGGGAAATGCCAGGGAGCTCTGGGCAGCCTTGGCTTTAAAATGCCGTGTTTTCTCATCCCCTGGTATCCCCCTGCTCAGAACAAACCCTTCTGCTGCTGAGCAGCAATCCCACACAAATCCTGTGGCATAAAGCTGCTTCCCAGAGGGGTTTAACAGGCATGGGATGGATCTGGTGCTGCCTGCCCTCGCTCCCAGTGCCTCCCAGCACCAAGGAACCCTGAATTTTCACCTGCCCTCGGCGAGCAGCTCTGCCAGGGCTGAGCAGAGGTCACCAGCTGGGCTCAGTGCTCCTGCCAGGCTGGCAAACAGGCTCCTGCTCCCAGCTTAACCTCCTCCTCCTCCTTCCTGCGAGCCAGTAAACAGAGAAACTCTTTCCCTGTCACCTCAGCCCAGCTCCCTGAGCTCTGGCTGCCAGATGGCAGCGAGCAGAGGCTCCCCTGCCCCTCTGTGCTGCCAGTGTGTCACGGCTGTGCTGCTGCCAGTGGAGGGGAAGCTTTTCCCCAGCCTCTCTCCAGCTTTGCACCATCTGCAGCACGAGCCCAGGGGCTGGGCCACTCGCTCACGGCTCTGCCTGAATGAGCAGCATCTTTCCTAAGTGTAAAATTGGAAGCAAAGGGGAGCTGGAGCAGAGGCAAGGGGGGTGTGTGGATGTGCTGCCTCCCCTGCATGCAGCCAGGGCTCGTCTCCAGGGCATTGAATCTCTTTCCATCTCCTTTCTCTTTTTCCAGTGGCTTTTGATGGGTGTTAAGAGCAGCCTGGCCTCAGAAGAAGCTGCAGGCAGGTTTATGGGTGCTGTAAGTTACCTGCTGCAGGAGCCCTAGCAGGGATCTTTGCTGCCTGCTAAAGCTGTTTTACTCATTTTCTTGGAGGATTTTGATGGACCAGGGCAAGCTCAGCCCGGGCAGGATTGACCAGGGAAGTTCAGCAGCTGTGAGTCCTTGGGATTGCTGCTGGTCCCAAGGTCACTGAAGGAAGGGGACACAGGGGGGTCCTGCCACCACCTTCCCCTTGGGGCTGAGCCCACGGCCATGGCCAGCTGTGGGCATGTTCCCATGGGCTGTCACCCTGAGCCACGTGAGGACATCAGCTCAGCACCACCCAGGGTGGGGAAACCTGCAGCCCCCCTTGGCTTATTTCCAGAATGAAATAACCCGATTTGCCCTACTTGTTAAAATCTGATTTATTTTTCAACAGCTTTTTTTCAAGCTGGAAAATGGGGGGAAGCATCCTGAGCTTTCCCAGAGCAGGGGGTGCTCAGGAAATGCTCTGTGTGATGTGGTGAGAGCTGAGAGCTCAGCTGTGAGCAGCAGAGGGACCAGCCCCTGTGCTGCAGAGAGGATGGGGGGCCTTTCCTAGCTGCTTTCCCAGCTTTAAATGAAAGCTGGGATGCTGCAGGAGACAGTGAAGTGCCCATGGCAGCGTGTGAAGTGCTGGCTTGGCAGCTCCCACAGGACCCACAGCTCGAGGGCTGGGACCCATCACAGGAGGAAAAACAAAATCGTGTCTGTGTCAAAAGCAAGAGCTGAATCTGCTCCGCTGATTTCCCAGGTGAGGTCTCTGCCAGTGTTTAAAAAGGATAAATGAGACGACCTGGATAATTACAGAGCTGTCAGCTCTGCTTCGATCCCGGGCAAACTGATGGAGTGGCTGATGTGGGAATTGATTAATAAAGAATTAAAAGAGAATAACATCAGTGAATGAAAGGAAAGGCCTCAGTGTCTATCAACAGGTGGAAGGATTTGCAGAAGCAGCTTTTTGGGGCAGAGCTGCCCGCTTTGGAGGAGCGGGTGTGTGTGAGGTGTTTCACTTGGAGCACAGACAGGGTGACATCAGAGTGACCTTCATGGTGCCATCAGAGTGACCATAGTGACCATCACGGTGACATCAGAGTGACCATGAAGAGTGACCTTCATGGGGACATCAGGGTGACCATAGTGACCTTCATGGTGACATCAGAGTGACCATAGTGACCATGAAGAGTGACCATCATGGTGACATCAGAGTGACCATGAAGAGTGACCATCAGAGTGACCATGAAGAGTGACCTTCATGGTGACATCAGAGTGACTATGAAGAGTGGCCATCATGGTGACATCAGAGTGACAACAGGGTGACCATCATGGTGACATCAGAGTGACCATAGTGACCATCACGGTGACATCAGAGTGACCAAGAAGAGTGACCATAGTGACCAAGAAGAGTGACCATCATGGTGACATCAGAGTGACCATCATGGTGACATCAGAGTGACCATGAAGAGTGACCTTCATGGTGACATCAGAGTGACCATAGTGACCATCGTGGTGACATCAGAGTGACCATGAAGAGTGACCATCACACTGACCAGCCCAACAGGCCACAGCTGGATGTCACCATGGGCTGCCAGCTCCCTGTGCCTGCATCTCCATGCCATCCCAGCTTCAGCCTGTGCCCTCTGGACAAGCTGAGCTCCTTCCAGCATTGCCACCTCCTCTGGCCAGGTGTGGTCCCGGCAGAGCTGCTACGAGGTGAGCAGGGCACAGAAAACACCAGGAAAACGTGTTCCTGCCCTGATCCAGCACCGTGCACCCCCTGGCACTGTCGTGCCCTCCTGGCAGGCAGGGAGGGATGCCAGCATCCATGCAGGATCCACGCCGGGCTGGCTGCAGTGCTGCCTCCCTTTGCAGTTGCCATAGGAACAGACAGAGGCCTTTAGAGCATCGCAGTGGGGTGCGTGTCTAGGTCATGCTGTGGAGCAGGCAACCATTTTATAGTGCTAATAAATTCGGGGAATTGGGAATTTGGCCCAAGCAGCACGCAAGGAAAGGGCTTGAAAAGGCAGAATGGAGATAAATGAATGAAAATAATTTTATGAGGAATGGCCAGGCGTTGTGAGGTAGAGCTGAGTGAAATCCTTCTGCAGAGCTCAGGTGAGAGGAGCCAGGAAAGAACACAGATTGTAAGGAATTATTTGTCCCTGAAGCCTGAAGATAGAAAGGCAAAGGCAGCACCTGAACGTGTTTAGGGACTGTTGGATTTCAAACCCCTCTGTTATCTTCAGTCCCCGCGCTGTCTGGCTGTGAATTACTGCTGGCCAAAGATTTCCCATCCCTCCATTTGTGTGACAGGATCCAGGGAGGCTCCACATCGTGGCGAGGAGAGCTGGCCGAGCAGAGCCAGCCCCGTGAAGGTCATCAAGGATCTGCTGCAAGTGTGTGCACAGGGGGCTGGGGCAGACGGGCTGCGTGAGCTCTGCAGCTCCCTGAAGGGCTCCAAAAGCACTGCAGGGCTCTGCTGGGATGTCCCCAAGCACTGCAGGGGGTCTGGGATGTCCCCTGGGCTCTTGGGGAGCTCCTGGCTCAGCTGATGGTGGGAGCAGGTGGGATCCTGGAGCTCTCACCCACTTGGCTGATGTTCTCCTGCACTGTGGTGTGGAGCTGCTCTCCTGCTCCAGCCCAGGACCCTGCGTGGCTGCTTCCCACCACCCAGGCAAATTCCCTCCCTTCCACGCCAGATCCACGTGCTGTGCAGCATCTTCCTGGATATTTTTTCCCCCCTGCCTGGAGAGGCAGAAGCAAAAACTCTCTGCCAAAATGTTGTGTGCTGGCAGAGCCCAACCCGTCCGTGTTAACGGCAGCTTTAACACACCCAGCCCCTACTGCAAGTGTGGCACAGGAGAAGGTGTGGCAGTGGCTGTGGGAGGGGGTGGCAGGTCACTGACCCATGGCAGCACTGTCCTTGCATGCCCTAATGATCTTGGGGGCTGAAAATGGGTGGAATCAGGAACATTCAGGCAATCTCAGTGTTTTCCCAGCCCTCGGAGCTGTGGGGAAATGCAGAGCCCCTGTTTGGCCAGCCTGGCACTGCTGGCATGGCACAGTGAGCTCTGGGAGGCCCATGCAGGTGTCCCCCTCCCCAAAACCATCTGAATCCTTCCCTTAATCAAGCTGAGGCTTGAAACTCCTTTTATGTCACCGCGTCCTGCTGGCTTCGAGCAGCAGAATCTCTCCCTGGTTTAATCACCTTGTTATGTCAAACAAGTTTGGGTTATTTTGGGATGGCTAAAGGGTGCCAATTTGTACCTCCTGGCAGCACAGGGGCCATGCAGGTGTGACCAGGGAGCCCTGGGCTCCCTCAGCTGCCCCTCGGAACCCTCCTGCCTCATCCCAGCAGGGCTGGGAGCTATTCCCAAACAAACCAAACCACAGAGCACCTCACAGTGCTCTCACCAGAGCCCTTTCCTTGCAGCAGGGATGGGGAAGGGGAATGTTTGCTCTATTTTGGGATTTCTGTGCTCTGGAAAGCTTCTCCAACTGCACAGAGTGTCTGCCGCTATTTTGAGGTCCCTTTCCTTCCCCGCCATCCCCAGGGGCTCCTTGCTGAGCACTGGAATAGAAAACAACACATTACTGCTGCATTTTGCTGAGCTTCTCTGTTCCAAGTGAAAGGAGGATGCTCTGGCTTGCTGGGGAGCAGGGTGTGCTCTGGAATTGAGGCAAAGCCAGAGATGCCAGCAAGGAATTGGGTTTTTCCCTGAGTGCCTTCCCAGGATGCTGCCACAGCCAGTGGGGAGGTGCCCCACCACGACCCTGCGTGCCCTCTGGGCTGCCTCAGGTCCTGCTAAAATCCCAGATTCTCTCTTCAGGCTTCTCTCCACCCACTCCAAGGGGACTCCTCTTCCTCAAGAGCAGCGGGGAGGAGCACGGGAGCCTGGCATGGGGGGATGTGGAGCCTTCATCGCTTCACAGCTGTGGGAAACCCCCAGGTGGTGGCAAATCCAGGTGCCAGGGGGTCTTGGCATGAGTGATTCTGTGGGACTTTGGGATCTGCATCCCTAGGCTCCCTCCAGTGATGGCAGCAGGAAGGTGGATCCATCTCCTGTGCAGGATTTCCAGCTGGGACACGACTGCTGCCCCTTCTCACCTTGTCCTGCTGCTGGGATGTCTCCTTGGGAGCATCCCTGTTAACATTTCCCTACAAAACTTGCATATCCTGCCCATAAAAAACTCGGGAAGGGGTGGATTTGGTGGCTGCAGGGGGCAGGATCTCATCTCCCCACTCCAGGGCTCCCCATCAGTGCCTGAACAGCACAGGATGTGCAGCAAAATGGAGCAGCAACCATGAGTCTGCTGCTTTTCTGTGCCCCTGGCCCTCCCCAAATCCCAACTTTCTCTCCTTGACCCCGGGATTCAGGAGCAGCTGTGGGACAAGGGTCTGTCCAAGCATGTGGGGTTTGATGGAACAGGGACTGGGGAGGACTGAGTGACCTGGGCAGCTTTGGGCTCTTGTAATTTGGATTTTTAAATCCATTCTAGGTGCTTGTGATTTAGGGTTTTTAATCCATCACTGTCTTAGGTTACAAGATGTGGCTGGGGGTGTGTGTTCTGTTCCCATCTGTCAGAGCTGGGGCAGCTATCCTCTGTTCATTGGGCAGTTTTTTCTTTATCTCTCCCGCAGCCAATCCTCCCTCCAGGAGATCTCTGCTGTCCATGGCCACTGAGTGTCCCTGCGTGGCTGAGAAAATTCCATCATCCATGGGGAGAGGCTCTGCCCAGGGGAGGAGCCAAGCATTCCTACCTGGATAGAATCTGCCCTGGAACAGCCCAGCAGCCTTTTCCCACTGCATTCCCAGAGTTTCAGCTTTCTTCTGCCCTGCATTCCCAGAGGGAGCCCAGGCCCATCTCCAGCAGCCCTGGAGCTGCAGAGGAAAACTCCCCCCTTGTCCAGGATCCCTGCTCCAGCAGAGCCAGCCCTGGCACTGCAGGAGGGCTGAGCCACCATGGAATGGCACTGCCACCAACACCCTGACACACAGGGGGGCAGCGCCTGTTCTGACTCTGGCAGTGGTTTCTTTTCCTTCTTTGTACTATTGCATTTGTATTTTTAATTTTCCTAGTAAAGAACTGTTATTCCTATTCCCATCTCTTTGCTTAGAGCCCCTTAATTTCAAAATTATAACAATTCAGAGGGAAGAGGTTTACATTTTCCATTTCAGGGGAGGCTCCTGCCTTCCTTAGCAGACACCTGGCTTTTCAAACCAAGACAAGCACCATGCTGGAGACCCCTGCCCCTGTCCCACCACTTCCAGCTGCATCCCTCAGCGTGCCAGGGCTGCTTCTCACCCTTCCCAAGCTTCTCCTTGAAAAGCTGAAAAGAGTTGAAAGCTGAAAACTCCAGAGATGATTTATTTCAGCCACTTCTTTTAATGATGATTTGAATGAGCAAAGCAGAAAGCTTGGTTTAAATTGCCAGCTTTTAATCTTGTTTCTCATTTGTGTGTTTTATTTATTCCCATAATTTCATTCTTTATTGGTAACCACCAACCTGCAGCTTTGATTCTTCTAAAACTCCTCTGTTTTGCTAAACAGAAGAAAACACTTTGTATGTGGGAGGTTACTTAAGCAATTATGTGGCTTAATGCACATTTACAGCAACTCTTTGTGTTTGGGTTTTATTATGTTATAATATAGGGAATGATGCATTTCTTCTTTATGAGATGATTATTAAGTTTGGACTCACACCATGTGCTATGGTCTATTTGGATGGAAATTGGTTTTCAATTTAAGATGCCCAAAAAGCAGTACCAAAAATGGGTTTTATTAGTTAAATAAAACCATTTAAACTGTGCTAGCCACAGATGAAAAAATTAGCTTATCTGAGCATTCATTTAATGCTGATTTCCTAAACAAGATAAGCACAATCCACCAGGAGGGAGCTGAGTGCTTTGTTCCCACTTTTCATGTTCTTTATGGGTTTAAAATTAATATAATACTTAGGATTTATTTGCAGGCAGGAAAAGGCAAAGGAGCTTTGCCACTTTTCCTCATCCCAAAATTCTAGGGTTTGCATGACTAAATTACTGGGAAAAGTTAATGCAGAAGGAATTTATTTTGCCTGCAGTTTCAGGGGGTAGGGATGCTGGGAGGTGCTGGATCCACCCCTCAGCCACTGAAACTTCCATGGTTTTAGAGCTTTTTGCAGAGCTGACAGCACCCACGTGCTGCCTGATGTTTTTATACAAGCTACTTAAATTACAGGGGGGTACGTCTCAACAACAAACTCAATTTTTAATTTAAATATAAGCGTGATTTAGGTAAGGAGAAACCACTCTGAAGCTGGAAACACTCTGAAAATAAAGGTGGAGAGCTGTGGCAGAGCGGGCAGGGAGCATCCAGTCCCCAGCCCTTCCAGGCACAGAGAATTATTATTATTATTTGCCTTGCCACAGCACTGAGTCCAGTCCATAACTTCTCGTTCTCCTTCCTGGGAAGGGGAATTTTTTCCCATTTGCAGGTCAGAGCTGACAGTAATTGCCCACTGCTGCCTGCTCGGGGCTCTCACTGTAACAATCCCACACAGAATAAATGGCTGTGTGCTGTTATCAGCAGTTTTCTGCCCAGCAGATCCGGGGGGGTTTTGTTATCTCAAGGCAAAGAATTCCAGGGGTTGCACATAAACAGGGACAGGGCCATCCTATAAAGATAACGGATTAGGTGCACCATGCCAATAAAAACGGCCCCAGGGTGGGTGAGATCTCCTTTTTGGAGAGGCTGGAGCTGGTTCAGGGCACAGCCTGAGGAGGAGTTATTTGGCATTTCCAGGGATGCGATTCTGGTGGCTCAGGTGTTACAGATATATGTTTTAATTCGTGTCTATGAGATATAGAATCACTTGATATTAGAATATATGTATAAAAGATACATTTTGTTAAACCAAGACATGCTTGGGCCACACTCCCTGAGATGCACGTTTCTATAAGGAGGTGTAGTGCCTGTAACACTGATTGAGTTCCAGGGAGGAATTTCCAATTCTAAAGATGTGGCTGGACAGGAGATGGGCTGTCATCAACAAAGGTCCACTCAGCCATCATCACCCTGATAAGATATCTGATGGAGATATGCACCATCAGCACCCTTCCTGAACTCAGATAAAATTCATCAATATTCATCTCTTCCCCAGGACAGAGGGAAACGAAAAAATTGGATATCTAAAGATTCTGGGACTCTGAATGCTAGTTTGCCCCCGGCAAACTAAACTGTATATAAACCCCACACTCCAAGACATCAATGTGAACAGGATTGATCTGACACCCTAGAGGCCAGGTCTCTGTTCACCCAGCTGTCAACTCCCAGGCTTGAGGCTGTTTCCCTGCAATGTGGCTCTTTTTCTATAATTCTTACCAAATTTACTGTCAAATAAATCTATTTTTTATTTGATTGGAAAATTGGCTCTGCGCATTTATAACATCAGAGATGCCAGGGACCAGCCCCAGTGCCCATCCCAACCTGGGGATGTCTGGGGAGCTCCTCGTGGGTCTGGCTGCAGAGGCACCATCTGCCTCCATCCCTGGGCATCGCTCCCGCTGCAAAAATGAAATAATGAGAAAAGGCAAAAGAAGGAAAACGGAAAACAAGGCACTTGTGTGCTTCCAGCTCTCCAGCGGCTGGCAGCAGTTTCATGTGTGTGTATCACTAATGCTGCTCCGTGGGCTCCAGTCCTACTGGCATCGTTTTTTTAAAAAAATCCCTTTTCCAAAGTAATTGCTGTTTGTTTTGTCATTTCTCAGTGGACAATTACAGTTCAGAAACAGGAGTGCCTTTGAAGATTGCAGCAGGGTGGAGGCTTCATTAACACGCTATTAATGCTCCGTCGAAACTCACTTGAACTCCACCTGCCTGGGGCCTGGGACACAAAAATCTGGCTTTGCAAAGCGAGGATTATTTGATCTATTTAAAATACTCACAGTATGGTCTCCTGGATACATTTCAACGTCAGCAGTTTGGGAGGCTGAAATATCTCCTGTAGGTTTGTGCCGTTACTTATCATTCAAAAAAAAATTCACTGCGAAGAATAGTCCTCTCTTTTATTCTTTTTCCTGGATAAGGGAAACAGAGAGACAGATCTGAACGTGGTTTGTCTCAGGGATGGGGTCCTTTACCTGGGATTAAAGTATTAAGAAGAACAGAACAATTTTGATTCAAACAAGCAGCTCCCCAGCCAAGAGGAGCTGGGGTCACCCCACCAAGCCTGATCCTTCTGGGAGTGTACTGGGAGAGTTTCCAAGGCCTGATGGTGCAGTGATGTCAGGAGTGAGAAGAGCTGTTAAAAATAAAAAGTAGAGAAAATCAGGAAGTTTTCTGCTTAGCTCAGTTTTATAATTTTTACTGAAAGGGAAGCTCTGGTGAATCAGGGGTTGGTGGTGCTCAGCACCCATCTGTCCATCCATCCATCTGAGGTTACTCTGGTGCTGGATTGCTCATCAGGAGTGTTCCTCCTTAATTAATATTATCCATCATCCATGGGTGAGGCTGTTGGCTGGGAGCTGGGCCCTGCTCCTGACTCTGCTCCCAGCAGGGTTTGGGAAGGTTCCACCACCCAGAGCTCAATAATCTCTTCTATTAAAGATGCAAATGTGGCTCTGGGGTCATGTCCCAGGGCACAGAGATTTTCCTAAAGGGAAGGAAAGTTTTTTTTTTTTTTTGTGCTGTGCTGATGCCTTAGGATTTTAGCTTTTATATTTTTCAGATCCTGCACGGCATTGGTGCATGACTCTGAACTCCATATGAAGTGTTGTTTAACTGCCCTCACACTTTGATCAGACAAAACAATTCCTCTGGGCCTGGAACTCAAGGACACTCCACAGCCTCAGGACCCAAAAAGTATAAACAAGAGCAAACTGAGGGAATATGACTTCATTTCCTGGAGCTGTAATAGGACAATTAATCCCTGATATGTAAATGGACCAAACTTATTTCTGTCTGACAAACTCATGACTATTTGTCCATCTTGGGTGTAGCCTCTGCGAGGCTTTTGAGTGCCCAGGGTGTACCTATTGAAGGCCTTTAACAAATACCCACTTCATTCTCTACACCTTGCCCACCCTCTGCTCCAGGCAGCCCCTCCCTGATGCAGACAGGGAAGGTGGCCCCGAGCAGGGAGGCGTTTGCCCAAGGCCCTGGAGCTGGCACCCAGCCCTGGTGGGAGCAGGGCAGTGAAGGGCTGCACCCCCGGAGATGCTGGGCTGGGATCTTTGTGTCAGCCCTCCAGGGGAGCTTGGCCACCATGGCACAGCAGCACCAGGGTTTCATTTATGTGTAGGCACCAGATTTTGGCCACTTTAATGTGATTTAATGTGATTTCCAGCCCACTCCTATTGCAAAGTGCAACCCTGGAGCCCGCTGAGCATCGCTGGGCAGGGGGTGGAGAAGGAGAAGGGAAAAGGGAGCTGCTGGAAACAGCTGCCATGCTTTTAAGCCTGGAGAAGCTTCCTCCAGTCCACCTGAGCAGGTTGAAGAGCTTCTGTGTGGCAGGGAGAGGAGCAGCCCTGGAATTACGCCCTGGAATTATGGAGCAGTAATTGCTTGGTACTTACAGTCCAGGTCTAGAAGATCTCCAAGCTATAACTCATTGGAAAGATATTGAGCTCTCATCACAAAGAGGAAATATGGTCTCTAAACAGGCAGCTAATGGTGTGCAATTTATCTGATGGCAAATCACCCACGTTCATTACTCTGCAGCACAGCCAGAAAGAGAAATACGAAATTAGCTGAAGGAGAGAGGGAAGGAGGGAAGGACACATTTCCTTCCAGTGTTCCTTCAAGGTGGCTCTTGCAATTAGGGTGGCAGCTCTTTGTACCCAGGGCTGCTGCCAGCACAACCCAGCCAGGAAAAGCCCTGGCTTTTCATGCTTTACATGCATCTTCCTCCCTGGAGACAACAAAAATGTTTTCTGTTATTATTTTCACACTATTCAGAGTTCTTACTGAGAAAAGCCTTAACATGCATCCAGGAAGACCTCGGGCTGGTGGAACTTTTATTGTTCTTGCTCATCTTTGCCAGCGCTGTGGCTCCAGGGGTGGACAAAGACCAGATACCCTTTGATGCCTTTCCAGCTCCTGAGTGTCCCTGCCTGAGGCTGGGAATGCCTTCCAGCTTCCTCTGCTTTACTGTTTCCTTCCTCTCCGCTTCTTTTACTCTCTTCCAGGTATTCCTGGTGGAGGAAATGGCTTGCTGACTGCACCAGGCTTTTCCTGAGGGGTGGGTAATGTTTTCCAAGCGTTGGTGAGGGCACTGCTCTGCAGGAGATGCTGGGTGAGGAACAGCCCAACTGGGCCCCCCCCAGAAATCAACCACAGCCTCTCCATCCATCGCCCTTGATGCAAACACACCTCTAACTCACCCCTGTGTGTCTCAGGAGCTGTGGTTTCCCTTTGAGTGGAGGTGTCTGAAGGAGGGGGAATGTGCAGGGCTTTCCAAAGCCCTCAGCAGTGCAGGACTGACAGACCACGGACACTTCTGCTCCTCCTGCCTCAGGGGGAATCACAGGATTGTTAAGGCTGGAAAAGGTCCCTAAAGCCATGGAGTGCAACCAGTAACCCAGCACTGCCAGCTCACACTAACCCATGTCCCCTGGCAGCACAGCTGCACGTTTTTTGAGCTCTTGCAGGGGTGGTGGTTCCACCCCAGCCCTGGGCAGCCTGTTCCAGTGCCTGACCTTTCCATGAAGGAATTGTTCCTGCTATTGAAATAATCCTTCCCTGGTGCAACTTGGAGCCTTTTCCTTTTGTCCTAGTGCTTGGTTTGTGGGAGAAGAGACTGACCCCACTTGTCCACAGCCTCCTTCCAGGGGGCTGTAGGGCACTTGGAGTTGAAATGCAGCAAAACTCACTGGCTGATCCTGAGAAATCCTCCTTTGTTCCACGAGCTGCTGTGGAAAGGCCTGAAGGACTGACCCCTGCCCAACACCTGCCCAGGTCCCACCCCCTAGCAGCAGCCCCTGGGATCCATGAGAATTTGGGGGTTGCACACACTGAAAGGAAAAATAAAAGCTAATTTCAGTTTGCAGAGCAAGTGCCTTCATCAATTAATTATCCTTCATTGTGGAGCTATGGAGGAAGGTTGGGGAAAAAGCTGTAGCACTTCTTAACTCTTAATTTGCCTTTTCTAGATAATCAGAGGGCCACAGTGGCTTGGGGGATGTTTGATTGAGGCTGCTGTGGATTTTGCCTCCTGTTTTTTGATGGCCAACAGGAAGTTATAAACCCCTGAAACAACCTTGATTTCTTGGCAGGGGATGCCTTGCTTCAAAGAATTCCTTCCATTTCCTCCCAGGGTGGCTATGAGAATGATCTAGAAACAATGTGAAATCTAATTTTCTGTTAGTCATACACAAAGCACATCCAAGCCATCGCTTCATGCTTGGAAATTTGTCATTTTAATGGGACTGGAGATCCTGTTGCAGTTCTGAGCTGTCACCTGCTGGTGCCAGGGCCAAATCCTTGCTGGGACTTTTGCTGCAGTGGCTCAGCCCTGAGACCCTCTGTAACCTTGTAATTCATCTGATCCTGTGCCAGGAAAAGAAACCAACAGCTCGAGGCGTGGAAGGCAGGCACCTTTTCCTTCCTTTTGCAAGGTGCTCTGCACCTCTCCTGAGAGCTGGCTGCTCTTTTCTCCTTTTCATCCCCTTTCCTCAGCTTCCCAAACAATTCCCACCACCTTCCCCTGGACAGGTCCATTTTGGTGATGGACAGATGTCCTTGGAGTCCTTGGGAATTAATTTAAGATCTATTTTGGTGATGGACAGACTCCCTCAGGGTGCAGAGCTGGGAATTAATAAATGAGGTTAAATCTGGGGGCAATTCTAGCAGCCTTTTCTTGGAGATTTCCCTGGCAGGGCTGGCTGCTGGCAGGAATCCTGCCTGGCTGGGGTCACCAGCAGCTGTGGATGTGATGATCCACGTGGCACCAGCCAAGCTGCCCCAGAGGCTTCCCCACCCCACAGCAAAGAGCTTCAAATTCCATCCCCCTCTCAAAAATTCCTGCAGAACCTTTAATTGCCCTTCAGAGACATCAGCAAGGGGTGATGCCCTGGCCCTGTGGGGAGCAGAGGGACAGCCCAGGCCCTGGGGACTGCTGGGGAGGTGTGAAAAACGCCAATCACTCGTTTTAAAATTTTAAAAGTTTAATAATAATAATTAAAAAAATAGTAATGAAAGTAATAATAAATAATAAGAAAAATTAGGACAATAAGAGACAATAAAACAGAGAATTACAGTGTCTGGCATTCACCACCAGGCACACCTTGCTAGCAAAGGATTACCCCTTAAAAGAAATAGACTGTTGCATATTCATATAGCTCATACATGATTCAAGCATTCTTTTCAAATTAGGGTATTTCTGTTCAATCTCAGCTTCTTTCCTTGCATTCTGAGCTGTCCTGGTAAGGAGGCAGTATTTCTTCTCTGGAGGTCTGGTGCCTGGTACTGTTATCTCTATCCCAACAGGATGCTGTGAAAAATTCCTTCCTTGTCTCCTTTTTATTCCTTAAGCTAGTTACAAAATTACTCTACACTACAGTTTCTATTTCAATCTTATGCTATAAACCAAAAAACCCTTATTTACTATACTGCTTGAAACAATACAGCAGTACTTAAAACATTGATACAGCACAAATTCCAACATAACCCATACAGTATTCATTTTAATATTTGCGAATAGCCAACCATAAAATATGCATTTTTCACAGGAGGGCAGAGGGATGCTGGCACCTGTGGTGGCTGTGTCCCCTGTCCCAGGAGAGCTGGAGTGGATTCACAACGGCAGCAATGATTTGCAGTGAGTGCCAAGCCAGGAACATTAAGAATAAATCACTCATAACTGGGAATGTGATGATAACAGAAGCCTCTGGGGAAATCTGTACTGCTGAACAGCAGAAATCTGAACAGCAGATTTTATTATTTTTTTCTTTTTTCACTTGAAGTCACTTAATGAACCCTCATGTTGAAATCTTCAGAAAGACTCACCTTAGGGGGTATTGGGAAATATTGATAAATACTGTTTGGCACTCCTGGGGCTCTCAGCGAGTGGCACTGACTTTGTCACAGCAGATGGACTGGAGAAAATTCCAGTTTTTGTTTTCCCACCCTCTATGGCTCTTCCTACCTGCAAGGTCCAGCAAGAGGCCAGCAAGCCCCATCGCAGCACTCAC
This sequence comes from Irena cyanogastra, assembly GCA_013397155.1. Classification (NCBI taxonomy): domain Eukaryota; kingdom Metazoa; phylum Chordata; class Aves; order Passeriformes; family Irenidae; genus Irena; species Irena cyanogastra. Next base: position 27,563 of record VWZV01007569.1, on the reverse strand, counting down.
TCAGCCTAATTCCCAGGGAAAGGGGCTGTTAGCTCAGCAGGAAGATCCACTGAATCCCAAACTTTCCCAAGAAACAATGTATTAGCTGTAAAACAGCTTCCACACTTTATTTGAAGGCAATTTACAGCCCACACTGTGACACAGTGCAATATTTGCAAGCAATTAAACAGGGATGTCTCAACAACAGCCACCTCGGGTCAGATTCTCAAGTGTTCATCGTTCATAATTAAGAAGGGATTTGGGAAGCAGTGCCCTGTCCCGGGAGCTCCTGCCATCAGGCCTTGGGGACTCTGGGCAGATTTGCCCCTGGAGGAAAAGGAAAAGTTTATTAAAGATGGGCAGGATGGCCCCAGGGAGCTGTGGGCAGAGATAATCAGCACAAGGGAAAGTTTTGGGTGGGGTCTGGGGTGGTTCAAGCCAAGCCTTGCCAGGGCAGGGGGATGAAGGTCAGGGGGCTGTGCTGGCTCTGGCAGGAGCGGGATGAACGCTGGGTGTCACCCACAGCAAAGGTGTCACCCACAGCAGAGGTGTCACAGCATGGCAGGGTGTCACAGCGTGGCAAGGTGTCACCCACAGCAGAGGTGTCACAGCGTGGCAGGGTGTCACAGCATGGCAGGGTGTCACAGCGTGGCAAGGTGTCACCCACAGCAGAGGTGTCACAGCATGGCAGGGTGTCACAGCATGGCAGGGTGTCACACAGCATGGCAAGGTGTCACCCACAGCAAAGGTGTCACAGCATGGCAGGGGTGTCACAGCCTGGCTGGGTGTCACAGCATGGCACAGCTGAGATGGCCACCGTGCACAGAGTGTCACCACACAATTTCAGAGGGCTTCAACCCGCACAGAGTAACACCACAGCACTTCAGAAGGCTGCAGTGTCTGCTCTTTTTAGTTTTTTAGGGTTAATGGCCCTGCCTGCCTCAGAGGGCTGTGAAAGGCAGGGAAAGGGGGTTTGGTCTCTCTGGTTTGGGGGAGCCAGGAGGCCAGAGGCAGGCGCTGCTGCTGAGCAGTGCAGGGTTAGGGCTCTGCCAGAGTTTTATCCCCCCGGCCAGGGCTTTCCCCAGCCCCAGGTTCCAGAGGAGCTTTGGTGCTGCTGGAGGCATCCTGGTGCCTGCCCTGGGAATGTGGAAAGTGTCTCTGGAAACATGGAGAGAGCCCAGGGTCACACGGAGGGCTCAGGCACAGGAGAAAACAAACACACACAGATGTGAGCTCACCTCGCTCTGCCTGGTGTTCCCTTCTGCAAACAAACAGCATCTCACAGCCAGGGATAAATGCTGGAATAAATCTCAGCAGCCAGGAGAGCGGGGACAGCTCCCTGGCCACAGCAGGGGGACAGGGACATCCTCACAGTCAGGGCTCAGCCCTGTTGTCCCCCCTTGAGGTGGCTTTGTGCCATTCTTGGGGCCCCAATGGCACCTTGCCTGGCAGCTCCAGTGGCTGCAGGAAATCCCAGAGCTGGTCCACACAGGAGCTGCTGATTTAACAGTTTTGCCATAAACCATTCTTCATTGTCTGGGTTTCACCAGATGACCCTGGCCCTGTTGAGGAAGTGCTATTTGTTCCACAGTCAGCTGTATTTTAATAAGTTCTATTGTGGGTAAAAGACCCCCAGAGAAAATCCATGCATTGTTCCATTCATCAGCCACAGCAAGCTCAGAATAAAAATATTCCAAGGTGAGGTAATGTACTGTGACACTGTGTAAGTTCATTTATAAGAGAATTAACTGTGTTTAGAAGAGAGGATGAAACTTTCTCCAGTCAGCCAGGGTTGGAGCAGCCCTAAAATGAAACATACTGGTAGAAAAAAAACCAGTTCTTCCTTAAAAGATGGGTTGGGCATGGTTTTTTTTGGGTTTTGTTTTTTAAAATTCAGGTGCTAAAATGGAGGTGGAGTGGAAGTGGAGCTCCCTGAGCTGATGGAGGTGGGGAACTTTGGCTGCTTTGCTGATCCCATCACTGCTGGCCTGCCTGGTACCTCCTGGCTGAGTCAGGTGATGCTGAGGGATCTCTGGGATGGGTGAGGCTGCCAGAGCCTTTCCTGGTGGTATAAATGCCACGAGCCAATTCATCAACTAAAAAAATAAACTTTATTTGACAATAAATTTAGTCTATTACTAAAAAGCCACAATCTAAGGAGCAGTGTCGAGCCCGGGCATGGGCACTGGGTGAACTCTGATCTGACTTCCATGGCATCAGATTCCCTCTGTTCACCTCGCTGTTCTGGTGTGCTGGGTTTATTACGTTTAATTTTGCCTGTGGCTGAAAGCATTCAAGACTCTCCTGTCTCTGCATATTCATTTTTCTGTCTTGCTCTGCCTGGGCTGAGACAATACAGTTCCCAGAAAGTGATGAATTACTGATGAATTTATCTGAGTCCAGGAAGGGAGAGGATTCCTTGGTGATCGTGCCTATCTCTGTCAGATATCTTATCAGAGTGATGATGGCTGGGTGGAACTTGGTCTGCCCATCTCCTGCCCCATGTCTTTAGAGTTGGAAATGACCCTTTCCTGGAATTCAGTGGATGTTGCAAGCATCCTCCTCCACTGGAATGTGTCTTACACACACAAGGAGTGTGGCTTACACGTTTCAGTTTAGCATTTTATATACACTGGCATATCATGCAGCTATATATTCTATAGGCACAAATTAAACATATATATGTATATAACACTGGGCTGTGCCATCCCTTGGAGCTGCCCTGGGATGCTCAGAGCAGCCCCAGGGCCAGGAGGGCTCAGCTGCACCAGGGGCCCTTGGGCTTCAGGCCTCTCCCAGCCAGAGCTGACAGGAATTTGGCCACCACGAGCATCCCATTGGCTTTGAGGTCCCCGAGCAGGGAGGGGACAGGGGCCCTGCTGTGTGTGCTGTGTGGGCAAGAGGAGCTGCAGGCTGTGGGTGCCAGCTGTAAAAGGCCTGGCATGCCATCATCCCAGGAGATTTCCATGCTGCTTTCTGCAGCTGCTCTTCCCTGGGTGCCTCTAGGGCACGGGATCTCTGCTGTGAAATCCTGGCACCTCCTTGGGCTCCTGTGCCCTCCCCATCAGATCCTGGTCGCTGCAGGCAGACATGGGGACACATCCCAAGGTGACACCTGGCTGGGGACACACGTCACACCTTGCTGGGGATGATCCCCACGGGTTTGGGTGTGGCTGCAGGGATTCCCTGCTCCTGCACACCTGATCTCCCACCAGGTGAAGCCAGGAAGGACCCTCCAGGCCTTTTATTGCAAGGAATGTCTGCAAATTCTTCCCCCTTATCTGGCAGCTTTTCCCTCAGCTTTGCAGAAGCAGCGAGGAGTCTCTGTCCTGTAGCTCTTTTTCACCATAATGATTTATAATAGATGACGAAAATGAAAGTGCAGGAGGAAGAGAGGCCCAGTCTGGGCACTCAGATGGCCCTAATGAAGTCCCATCCAAGTTCCCATTTGTTGGCAGCTATTAATTCTCTCTCCAATTCAGTCCCCAAATTACTTTCCCAAGAACTGAATCTAAATATGAAAATCAATTAAGAAGGGAACGAGTAGCTACATCTGGGAGAGGAGGCAAATATAATGACAAATCACCTGGTTCCTTTCGAGCATGCAAATTAACATTTAGAGTGTATTTTGAGGAAGGGGAGCTTGGAAATGCTGCTTCACACAAACTGCTAGATCAATTTTCCAAGCCTGAGTGCTGGAGATTCTTCAAAGTTACCGAGGGCTCTGTCTTGGGATAAAAATATAAAAAAGGCAAGAAATCAATGCTGATAATTAATTTAGCAGAATCTATTCGTTCTTTCTCCTTCCAGTCAATGCAAAGAAAAAATCACGCAGGAGCTGAATTTTACATTTCCACAGAGATTGTGCTGGGACAAAATGAATAAACGCTCATAAATTAGCTCAAAAGCTCTGCTGTGTTGTTGAAGTGGGTTTTTTTCATTAACTGCAGGGATTTGTCACCACTTTCCCCCTGC
>VWZV01007569.1:0-12544 GCA_013397155.1 Irena cyanogastra | reverse complement strand
ACCCTGGCAGATCTGGTTTTACCCTGGCACAGCTGGTTTTTCCCTGGCAGATCTGGTTTTTCCCTGGCAGATCTGGATTTTCCCTGGCAGATCTGGTTTTACCCTGGCAGAGCTGCTCAGGGCTGGTTTTTCCCTGGCAGATCTGTTTTTTTCCTGGCAGCCCAGAGCTCAGAGCCACCAAAACCCCCAGCCATGCACGTGCTGCCCAAAATCTTGGGGAGCACAGCAGAACACCCCCTGGCTGTGCCCTCAGCTGGCAACAGGAGATTCCAGCCCAGCAAACCTCTCTCCATCCATCCCCCGTGGGTGCAAGGCAGCCTTTATCTGTAAGAACCTCTTCAGCCAATAAAACATGAAAAAAAAAATGGTTTATTAATAAAATAAAAATCAAACGGAAGGAAAATTTAAAAAATAAGCTCAAAGAAACTGAAATCTTTTAATCAGTGTGGGCTTTCAGGAGGATTTTGGGGTGTGGGCCCTGCTGCTCTTCTGTAGCCCTCTATATATTGGAATATTAGCCCTCTAATATTGGAACATGTTTGGAAGAACAGAAATGGGATTGGAAATTGAACTTTTTGTATTTGAGGGATGGATGCCAGGTCTGGAAACAGGGAGGACAAAGGGAGCCCCAGCCTGGCAAGGGAGTGGGAGTTTCACCCTCCTGTACCATTTAATACCTTCAGCCACAACAAGAAATAGTTGAGAATTTGATGCAAAGCACTTTTTTTTACTAAAAAAATGGAAATTGCAGGGGATATTGCTGGGAAAAGGTGATCTTGAAATGTTTTGCTGGGAAAAGCTGGGGAATTATTTCAAACTCTGTCTAAATAGGCATCCACTGGTGATGTGAAACTGCACCTCATTGGGAGGTTGCCACTGATGTGTCATAATTCAATGAGCACAAAATCAAATCTCTCTGCTTGGTAACATCCTCACTCCTCATTTTCCATGAAAATAAGGCATTTGCTGTTTATTTGTTTCATGTCAATGCTGTGAGTGTGATGCCTCAGGTTTGGCTTTTCTATTTTTCACATTCTGTGCTGCTTTAGTGTGTGGGTCTGGGCTTCATATCAGGGCATGGTGAGCTCTCTGCACAGAGCAGGGAGACAAAACAATTCCTGCTCCAGCTGGGGACCAAGGACAAATGATCCAAATCTCAGGCCCAAGAGCACAAACAACGTGGGCTGAAGAGAGAAAAACAAGGATGGGACTACATCAGCTAAAGCCAGAATTAGACAATGAACTCCAAGATGCAGATGGAGCAGAACTTATAAAAGTGTGAGACTCCATTGTCCATTTTGTGCCCATTTTGGGTTGTGCTGGCCAAGGTGGGTTGAGGAAATCCTTTTAATAAATCCCTGCTTTATTCTTTAGCTCAGTCTAGGCTCTGTTCTAGCTCAGCCTTCACACGGCACCAGGTGAGCCCAGCCTGCTCAGAGGGATGCTCCCAGCTGGATGTGGCAAAGCCCCTGGTGCAGCCCTGAGGAGAGGGAGGAGGCAGAATCAGCCTGGAGGGGTGGGGATGGGGGCCCTGCAGCATCCCAGCCTGGCTCGGTGCTGTGATCCTCTGAGAAAAACCAAAATAATCCTTCACCTGTGGGGCAAAGCCCATTGCCAGGGGAAGCAAAGGATCTGCAGGCTCTGAGGATTTTAGGAGGGTGTTAAACAGGGCTGGGTGGTTTTAGGGGATGTTACACAGGTGGTGTGGGAAGGGGTGGGTGATTTTGGGGGACATTGAAGGGTAGGTCTGGGTGATTTTGGGGGACATTGAAGGGTTGGTGTGGGAAGGGGTGGGTGATTTTAGGGGGACATTGAAGGGTAGGTCTGGGTGATTTTAGGGGGACATTGAAGGGTTGGTGTGGGAAGGGGTGGGTGATTTTAGGGGGACATTGAAGGGTAGGTCTGGGTGATTTTAGGGGGACATTGAAGGGTAGGTCTGGGTGATTTTGGGGGGACATTGAAGGGCTGGTGTGAGTGATTTTAGGGGGAGGTTAAACGGCCAGTGCATTCCTGCTGGTGACAGGATTTTGGGGACAGTGCAGAGCTCAGGCTGGGGGCACAGGTGGCCCCACAGCTCACTCCATGGCACAGGGTGGTCCCCTTGCACACCAACAAGGGCACACCCTTCAAAGGAAGGCCCTGATTGCTGTCCACACCCCGTTTATTGCCTGCTCAGGTGAGGGATGCTCCCTGCTCACTGCCAGGGATGGGGAGCTGGGACTCCTGGACCCTTCTCTGCACATGTGGGGGACAGCTCCAAACCAATGCCTGGGGTGGCAGGTCACACTTAGGGGTGTCCCCAGGTGCTGCAGGAAGGGGAACAGAGGGATGTCCATGTCCAANCCATCCCTCCATCCCTCCATTCCCAGTCTCCGCTGACATCTAGTGGCACTGAGGGCGCTCAGAGCTGAAGCACAAGGAGGGCTCAGCCTTTCCTTCCCCATCCTGGCTGGGATGACATCCCCGGGGATGTCACACACCGTGTGACACTTCCCCTGTCACACACCGCCTGCGGGACCTTGGAAACAGCGTCCCTGCCATCACCTGGCTCTGCAGGTGGGGACACTGCATAGGGAGGGGGTGCACGGCTTTGAGCCCTGTACCTGCCTAGGATTAGGGGGAAATGATGGGAGGAGAAGCCACAAACTCCTTTGTTTGAAGGATGTTTGCTACTCTGAGGCACTCAGCAGGAGGCTTAATAATTCCAGGGTGAAAATGCTTTTCAAATTTATAGTCCAGGATGAAAACTGTTGGTCCAGAGCTTTTCAAATAGCACAGCAAACCCTTGCTGGCTGCAGTTGGCCTGCCTGCTGCCCTTTTCCCAGCTCCTCAGCAGGGGCAGCACAGCTGCTCTCCTGGAAATGTGCTGCTGGAGGCATCAGTTGTGAGGGTGTCTCACATCTTTCCCATCTAAAGGAATGACAGTCTTGGCAGGATGGGTCAGCTTTGATCTGCTCAGGTTGAGATAAAAGTTGTAAAATGGGAGAGGGGTAAGAAAAAATAAAGAAGAAGTAGCAGGAGAGGGACCTGTGAAGAGTTGGGGATGTTGAGGGCAGGGGGCTCCACAGAAAGGGGTTTCTCTCGATGGAGGTGGGTGACACATGGACAAGTGACACATGGACAAGTGACACATGGGTCACCCCACCAAGGACAAGGGATGCACCTGCAGTCCCAGTTTGTAAAACCTGAGCTGGTGCAGCCACCAGTGCAGCCCACCCTCAGCACCTGCATGGGTGGAAGGGCTGGAGCTGGCCCTCACTGCCTCATTTTACCACCTCCTCCAGCAAAAAAAATGCAACTTGATGAACTCTGTTGCAGTGCAAACAGAATTCTATGCCTCGTGTAATCTCCACCGTGCTGAATTTCCCTCCCAAAGTGCCAGGGAGCCCAGCACAGCCTCCCCACTGTGAGAATCACTCACACGTGTGAGGAGCACATTATTTGATAGAGATCTCCCTGGTTTTTTCCTTCCCAGCGAGCCTCCTGCCCAGTGTTGTGTGTGCTCCCAGGGAAGCTCTTCCTTCCCGTTCATCTGCTGGAGATTGGGTCGATCTGCTGCCCTCAGAGACCACCAGAGCACAATGGCCCAGCCTTCCCTTTCCTGCAGAACCAGGAGAGGAATCAGCAGCTCAAGAGCTCTGTTCCCAGCTCCAGGGCAGGAGGGGCAGAGCAAGGGGAGCCTGACTGATTCTGAAGGCAAGGTGGAACTCTTGGAGAGCTGGACTCCCATCCCCGCTCAGGACTCCTGATCTACACAGGTACCTAATCTAATTTATTGCTTTTCAAGTAAATTAACTCCTGGGCGGGTCTGTAGCCGAGTGGCTCTGCTAAATAACTCCTGCCCCGGGAGGAAATGGTTTGCCAAGGAGGCAGGAGCAGCTGGCAGGAGCTGATCCCCCTTGCTCACCACAGCCAGAGCCCTGTGGCTTGAGGTGTGCAAAGCTCAGAGCTAAATGCTTTTTTAATGGGATAACACAGCCGTGGGATTTATTTGAGGATCATGCTTTGCATGCAGGATGGGCTTTTTTCCTGTTTACTGGTATTTTTTTCCCTCTTGCCACTGGAAAGAAGAAAATAAAAGCCTGTAATCTCCAGCTGGCAGACGCCGGGCAGATAAACTTCAGGTGCCTCCCAAGGCTCCTGGAGGAGTTTTGTGCTCCCTCCTTATCTCCACCTCCAGGTCACATCATCCCGGGGATTAGCAGAGCTCCTGGGGGCAGCACAGATGGGCTGCTGGCCCATCCCAGGGTGGGCTGCAATCCCAAACCACGCAGGCAGCAGCGTTGTTCCCCATGATAACCCTTGTTCCAGCTCAGCCACCACGTGCAGATGCTGCCAGTGACAACGCTGAGCCTGGCCCCTAAACCCATCCTGGCAGGAGCAGCCCTGGAAGGGCTTGCTGAGCATGGAGAAACTAATTTTTCCCAGCTCCTCAGGTATTGTAGCTTTCAGTGCTAATTACTGTCTGGTTTAATTCATCCATAACTGATATGGTCTTCAAAGCTTAAATGTCTTGCTCGAACGTTTCCAGTTTTTTATTCCTTTTTTTTTTTTTCCTTGGAACTCCTGCAAGGGAGCCTCTGGGACCCCAGAGCTCTTGCTTTTTGTTTGCTTTTAATCAGCTTGCTTTTCTTCCCAAAAACAAAGACAAATAACACTGCCATTGTTTCTCCTTGGAAATTTCTCCACATTGAGGAGAAGAGAGAGGAAAAGGGTGACTTCTTACAGGCTGAGTTTCTTGATATCTTTCCATTTTTTTAACTGGTTGGCTGCAAGAAGATAAACTCTCTTAATTTAGCTGAGAAATTGAAGGGCACAGATATAATGTGGGAGCGATCCAGCCTGTGGGACCATGGTGAGCAAGCGTGGCAGTCTTGGTTTGAAAAGCCAGGTGTCTGCTAAGGAAGGCAGGAGCCTCCCCTGAAATGGAAAATGTAAACTCCCTCCCTCTGAATTGTTATAATTTTGAAATTAAGGGGCTCTCAGGCAAAGATATGGGAGCAGGAATAACAGTTCTTTACTAGGAAAATTAAAAATACAAATGCAATAGTACAAAGAAGGAAAACAAACCACTGCCAGAGTCAGAACAGGCCCTGCCCCACTGTGTGTCAGGGTGTTGGTGGCAGTGCCATTCCATGCTGGCCCAGCCCTCCTGCAGTGCCAGGGCTGGCTCTGCTGGAGCAGGGATCCTGGACAAGGGGGGAGTTTTCCTCTGGAAATCCAGTGGGAAAGGGGCTGCTCCTCTGAGAATCCAGTGGAGAAGGCTGCCCTGGTGTCCCAAAGGCTCAGATTCTATCCAGGTAGGAATGCTTGGCTCCTCCCCTGGGCAGAGCCTCTCCCCATGGATGATGGAATTTTCTCAGCCATGCAGGGACACTCAGTGGCCATGAACAGCAGAGATCTCCTGGAGGGAGGATTGGCTGTGGGAGAGATAAAGAAAAAACTGCCCAATGAACAGAGGATAGCTGCCCCAGCTCTGACAGATGGGAACAGAACACACACCCCCAGCTACACCTTTCAACCTGAGGCAGTGGTGGAAATGAGGGATCAGCAGGCCAGGGAGCCCAGTCCTTGTGGCAGAATCATCATGGCAAGAGTGGCACTGGTGCTGGTGTGGGGGAACTCTGGTGGCTGGTGCAGTGAAACCCCTCTGTAGGCGCTGGAGGTTGGGTTGTGCTGCTCTGAATGGGTTCAGGTGGTGCTTGGAGAAAGCACCCATGGGTGCTGCCCCTCCTGGAGTAGAGCTGAGTGTCCTGGGATTATTCCAGAGGATGGATTTGTTGGCCAAGAGCACAAACCCTGTGCCAGAGCTGAGGATGGTGCCGTGGCCGTGCCTCCCCTCCAGGCAGGAATAAGGAGAGGCTGCTGAGGGCCCCCCTGCCACCACCCAGCCAGCTCTGCAGGGCTCCTGGGGCACAGCCCCCAGCCCCTCCTCGGCTCTGGGGGACAAAACCCCCTCATCCTGCAGCCTGGGTGGGCTCCAGGAGCACGAGGGGCTCGTGTGGGCATGGACAGAAGGTGATGGAAGGAGATGCTGGAGCTCCAGGCAGGGCTCAGAAACCACAGCACAGCCCTGGTGCCTGTTCAGGCCAGCCCACACAACCCACACCAGGAGGGCGTTTGCAGGGCCCCTTCTCTCTCCTCCTTCCAAAGGATCCAAGTAGAACATTTTGGGTCTTTTTTCTGCTTTTCTCATCTTTGCTCCCTGCTGGAGCTGATTTATCCCTCCGGCTCGCAGAGCTCCAGCCAAGAGGGACACGTTTTGCCTTTGTAGTACATGAGATTGTTATAAATTATTGGCTGCTTTGTGTCAGCCAGAGCCCGACACAGCCCATAAAACTTTCTGGCCATGATATTGCTCTTGAACCTGGCACCAGGCTGCTGATGGTGAGCTGGCACAGACCCAGAGGAAGGGGTTGGAGCTCCAGGCGTGTGTTGTTCTCCAATATGACACTCCCAGTCTTGTTCCTGAAGTCACCCATGGGCTTTAGGAGTCCATGGAGAAGGAAGAGCTCTGTCCTTGCTGTCACTTGTGCCTCTGGATAGCCACTCTTGCTCCAGTTCTGCAGGGGATGGTGCAGGGATGCTCCCAGGCTCTGCTCAGTGGTGCCCAGTGGCAGGACAAGGAGCAGTGGCCATGGACTGGAACACAAGAATTCCCACCCCAACACGAGGAAGAGCTGTTTCCATGGAGGGGGCAGAGCCCTGGCACAGCTGCCCAGGCAGGTTGTGGAGTCCCCCACTCTGGGGACATTCCAAACCCAGCTGGATGTGTTTCCATGTCCCCTGCTCCAGGTGACCCTGCCTGGGCAGCAGGGCCCTTCCAACCCTGACTATTTTGGAATTCTGATTCTATACCACCCTGGCCACCCCTCCACTGTGCACAAGTGGGCAGAGAATTCAACAGCATGTGTTTCCAAGGCTTGCAGGTGTAGTAGTAGTAGTATTAACCATAACAACAATAATTTTTGTTATTATTATTTTTTTTTGCTCACCAAGCACAGAACCAGTGAGGTTAAAACTCAGCTGTCTCAAGGCAAAATTGCTGCCTGTTCACTTTATTATCCATAAGTGATGTGTGCAGGAGGGCAGTGAGAAGCAAAGGGGGCCTCTTGAGGGCCACAAAAACTGGACTTTTAATTTAAAACTACCCTTTCCAGTTGGAGTGTCTCTCCTGCCAGTCCATTTTTTATTCCTGCTATGCAGCAGTGATCAGCAGGTAACAAGGGAGAAAGGAAACGGATGGTCTGGCTGGTTCCAGTGCTGTAAATTATAGATATATATGGTACAAAGGAGTGCTGGGATATTAATTTCTGTTGCTGGAAATCACAGACTCTCTACTTTAATTTACTGCTAAATAATAAATGACTTTGTGAGATGCTGGGCAGAGATAAAGACACCTCGGTAAATCAAACAGCTCATAAGCACTTAGGGCTCAGTCTGTCTTGCATGTGTACTTAAGTGGTTTATATTGTTCTCAGAAAGCAGAAATAAGCAGGCGTTTAACTGATGCTATCTGCCAAAATAAAGGATGAACCCGTGAATCAAATGGTTTCCTGCAAATCCTCATTTGCATTTGAGGAGTGGAATGAGGAGCTGCTGTAGGGATCTGGAAATGTTTAGGTTCCAGGCTCGGATGTGTCCCGCAGGAGCCGTGGGATGCAGGCTCACAGCGGGGCCAGCACTGGGAGCAGCAGGTGGGTTTATATGGGATTTGTGTGGGGTTTATCCCCAGCTCAGCAGGAGGAGGAACGAGGGCACGGCTGAGTCTGGAAGGTGCCAGGGTTTGGAGCTGTCTCTCCTCACCCTGAACCTGTGAAAACACCACCCACACGTTCCCATTCTCGTGTCCCTTGAGCCAGGTGAGACAGTGCTGGCACTGGGGACCCCGATCTGCAGCGTGGATCTGCCACGGAGAGCCAGGTCCCGGCTGGTTCTGCCTCAGTTTCCCTCCTGGCGTGCAGAGTTTCCCTCCACCTCCCCAGGCTGCTGTACAGCTCTGCCTCCTGGCCCAACACCTTGCTCTCCTCCCTGGGCCCACCTGTGCCAGGCAGCAGCGACAGAGCCACTCAAATGGCATCTGCAGGAGGGCAGGAGCTCTGGGGTGGCCGTAGGGACCTAGGATGACCTGGGGCTCTGGCAGCCCAGCCCCACGGATCCAGGAAGGCAGCAGCCACAGAGTGCCAGGCTCCAGCTATGTGCAAAGGCAAGTCAGAGTCAAAAAAGATGCAATCAGAGTGTGAATGGAAAATGAGATATGACTGTGGCCGATTTTGACATTTACAGCTCATGTTTATTATGCAAATTGGCCACACTCTATAGGAACACAGCAGAAGGAGATTGCAAAGGGCACCAGCTCATCCTTGACGTCTGTGTTGGGAGCCTCTCCCGTGCATCTGTGGCCCTGCTGAGCAGATTTTTGGGGTGCTGGGGAGGCAGCCGGGGGTGTGGGGGCTCTGTGAGCGGTGCCAGTGCCTGGCTGGGGCTGTGGGATCTTTAGGGGTGTGGGTTTGGTGGAACAAGAGGGTGTCAGAGCAAACCATCTCAGAGTGATCCCCAGGACAGAATCAGAGGCATTTCCCTGGGGTTATCTCAGCTCTGGCTGAGCCTTGGCCTGGCTCTGAAGGGTACAGGAAGCTCCCAAGTGCTTTGGGGTGTTTCAGAGTGGCTGTCTGAGCACAGACTAAAAGAGATTGCCAGGCTCCTTTGTTGAGTCACCCCTGCAGTGCCCAGCCTTCCCCCTGCTCGGGCTCTGCTGGGGTTGGAAATGGGTATTTACCCAAAATGCAGGGACACTGAACACCTCACTGCCAGCCCAGAGCTGTCCCCATCCCACAGGTGACACGGGAGGAGCAGCTGAGTGGCTGCTGGTGCTGAGTGCCATGCTGCAGGCATGGACACGGCCAGGAAATGTCACCTAGAGATGCCAGCAGCCTGTGGCATGGACAATGCCACCCTTGCAGGCGTGCTGGTTTGGGGGGTGGCACCGTGGGCAAGAACCAAGCCCCACGTCTGACAGTGAAAGCATTCTGCTGGAGCACAGCGTGAGGAAAGCAAGTTACTGTGGAGTAAATGAGAAAATCCAGCATTGGTGGCAAGAAGAGGAGGGAACTGGTTGAAGGATCCACGTGCAGGACTGACAGCAACCAAACAACAGCCCTTTAAATGTCAAGGGGTGTGAGTGTGGTTTAATAGCAACCAAAACACTGCCAAGCTGGGTGGGGAGGAACAAAGCAGAGGGATGGAGACATCCACCCATTATTTGCTCCCTGGAGAAGGAGAGGAGGGAGATAATTCAGGTTTATGCTTGATCTACTGTGTAAATCTCAGAGAGGTAATGTTTTCTTTTATCAAAAAGGAAAAAAAAGAATGTTTGTTTTCAGCACTGTCCCTGCCATCAGCCAGGCAGCCTGAGCTCGGCTGTACAAATGAGATACACAGTGTTTATTTACAGCCAGCCAGAGCTGGGCAGAATTACACCCAGGAGGGATGGAACTCTGCCCCTGGCTCCCTTGGAGGCAAAGGACTGAGTGTGAGGGGGGCACAGTGGGATCAGCAGGATGCACAGGTTGCAGGAACCGGTGTGAAATGTTTTTACCTTCACAAATAAAACTCGTGGAAGGGGGTGAAACGCTTTTGTTCTGCACACACGGGCCCTGGGCTGCCCTGGAGGGAACAGGTGGCTGTCCCTGCCCACAGTGGGCTGTTGGGATTGTCCCTGCCAGGCTGGTGGCAAACAAGGCTGTGAGGGGTCAGAGCCCCCTGGCTCAGTTGTTAAAGCCCCTCTCTCTCTGGGAGCGTGCCTGGGGAGCCAGCACAGCCTGGCCAGCTCATCAACACTGCACATCTGGCTCCAGACCTAGAACAGAGCTAGACTGAGCTAAAGAATGAAGCAGGGATTTATTAAAAGGCCTCGATGGATCCACCTTGGGCTGCACAAGAGCCCAGCCAGGGCTGCACAAGAGCCCAGCCAGGGCTGCACCCAAGATGAACCAAAATGGGCACAAAATACATGACGGGGCTGTCACTGTTATCAGTTCTGCTCCATTTGCACATTGGAGTTCATTGCCCAATTCCAGCTTTAGGTTATGCACTCCCATCCTTCTTGTTTTTCTCTCTTCAGCCCACGTTGTTTCTGCTCTTGGGCTGGGATTTGGATCATTTGTCCTTGGTCTCCAGCTGGAGCAGGAATTGTTTTGTCTCCCTGCTCTGTGCAGAGAGCTCACCATGCCCTGATATGAAGCTCAGACCCACACACTAAAGCAGCACAGAATGTGAAAAATAGAAAAGCCAAAACCTGAGGCATCACCAGGGCTCTCCCACCATGCTCTGGGTACCTGGCACCCCTAAAGGATTTCACTGCAATCACAGTTGGATTTGATGCTCTTGGAGGTCTTTTCCAACCTCAAAGATTCTATGGATCTGTAAGGGAAAAAAAGAGCACTGAGTGTTATGACTTCAGCATTAAAGCATGAAAAGCAGGGCTGTGCTGGGAGAGGGGAGATCCCTGGCTGGTCAAGGGGCAGCAGGGAAGGGCTTTGTACTCTGAGAAGCACAAAAGCAGCTTTTGCAGAGCCGGCTCCTCAGATCCGCGGCTATTTGTGTTTTCATTCATCCCCCTGCATCACAATTCTTTGTGCAAAGTAGGGATCGTGCCCTCTGCTTTCACAGGGATGGGAAGATGTTCCCGGCTATTTGTAGAACACTCCTGCTGCGCATTTACAAGAGGCAGAAGGAAAATCACGGGGAAATGAAGAGTTCAGTATTCAGAGCAGGCTCTGAGCAGTGCAGGCACCCACTCCTGGGGAACCTGAGTGTGGAATTACCTGCTCAGCGTGGTGCCACAAACCTGTCCCTGTGCCACTCAATCTCTGTTCTTGCATGTGCCAGCACCCAGAGGCCACGCTAAGCTTAAATGGGCAAAAATGAGTTTTTGTTTGCTGGTGGCGTGGTGCTTGGTTTCCCCAGCTGCTTGCTCCTCCCATCCAGGTTTTGCACGGCTTGGACCTCTATGTATATTTTATAAGAGGTCTGCTAAAATGTGTTATTGCAGAAATAAAACTTAGCACTGCTTCATTTTTAATGAGCCATCAGGGACCAAGTTATTGCTTGTGTGTTGGAGTGGTTTTCTGCTCCCAGGCTGTTTATACCAAAATGTCTTGGAGGGAAAACTGTGATTAAATTTCTTGAGAGATACCTGTATTTGTGCTGAAAGCCTCTCTCTCAGCCAGGAGTGGGGCTGTCAGAGTCGCTGAAAGTGAAGCACAATTCAACATAAACAGGCAGCCTTGAGAACCATCAGCAGAATATTAAATCAAAATAGTGATTTACTGTGTATTAACTGCCCTGTGGTTTCAGCTCCAGCCAAGAACAGCCTCTGAACTCTCGGTGTGCAGAGATCTTGCCTTGTGGGGGGGAGATTATAATAATGGAATCATGGAATGATTTGGGTCGAAAAGGATCTAAAAGTCCATCTGGGGCTAGGCTAGGGACACCCTTCACTATCCCAGGTGGGACAACCTGGCCTTGGGCACTTCCAGGGATGGGGCAGCCACAGCTTCTCTGGGCACCCTGTGCCAGCGTGACAGCACTCTCCCAGGGAGGGATTTCTTCCTCACTTCTTTTGGTGTAAAACTATTCTGTCTTGTCCTATTGTCGTGTAAAAAGTCACTCTCCACGTTTTCATAAGCTCCCTTTACACCCTGGCAGGGTCCCTGAGCTCTCTCTGGAGCTTCTCTCCAGGTGAGCATCCCCAGCTCTCCCAGCCCGGCTCCAGAGCACAGCTCTGGGCTCCAGCCCTGAACAGCTCCGTGCCTCCTCTGCACCAGCAGCTCCAAACCCGAACCGTGCCCGCTCGGGCCGTTCCGAGCTGCGCCGGGCCCTGTTCTCTGCCGCTCCCGACAGCGCTGGGCTCCGCTCCCGGCAGCTCCCCTCCCGTTCCGGCCTCCGCTCCCGTTCTCGGTTCTTCTTCCATTCCGGGCTCCGCTCCCGGTGGTTCCCTTCCCGTTCCCGGTTCCTCTCCCGTTCCCGGTTCCCCTCCCGTTCCCGGTTCCTCTCCCGTTCTCGGTTCCTCTCCCGTTCCCGGTTCCTCTCCCGTTCCCGGCTCCTCTCCCGTTCCCGGTTCCCCTCCCCTTCCCGGTTCCCCTCCCGTTCCCGNTGCCGCTCCCGACAGCGCTGGGCTCCGCTCCCGGCAGCTCCCCTCCCGTTCCGGCCTCCGCTCCCGTTCTCGGTTCTTCTTCCATTCCGGGCTCCGCTCCCGGTGGTTCCCTTCCCGTTCCCGGTTCCTCTCCCGTTCCCGGTTCCCCTCCCGTTCCCGGTTCCTCTCCCGTTCCCGGTTCCCCTCCCGTTCCCGGTTCCCCTCCCGTTCCCGGAGGGTCCCGGCGCCGCTGCAGTCCCAGCTCCAGCCGCACGAGGGCGCTGTCCCTGGCGGGCCGTGCCCCTCACGGCGCTCTGGCCCGCGGCAGCTCTCGGTGTCTTTCCGGCCGCGCTTCCGGCCGCGTGGTGCTGAGGGAGGGTCGGGGCCATGGCGGGCACGGGAGTGTGC
>VWZV01007567.1:296755-395031 GCA_013397155.1 Irena cyanogastra | reverse complement strand
CATTGCACTGCTGCCCTCTAGCTTCTTCTCCAGATAGACCTGCTGTCAATTTTTTCACTGACACATCTTTGCTGCAAACGTCCAGCAGCTGTGCCTGTAGATAAAGGCTATAGAAGTAAAAGACAGTGTAGAGGTGCACCTTCGCCTTGCCCGATGTTAGCCACATCAAACTTACTTGTACACTCTGCCTCTATTTTTTCTGCTGCATCTATCATTGTGTTGTTTGGATCTCAGAGCCTGAAGGTTGACACCATTGTTTATCCTGAGGGGTAGATAAAGGGTTAAGTAGCATTAAAGGAGCTCTCGTTGAACTGCCTCCTTAAGACTGCCACCGTGAATTGGGCTGGCAGCCCAGCGGCAGCCACACTTGTCTTTCAGCAGTTCACTGTGCACACCAGCCCAATGCTCTGCGGCTTCAGTCTTCACCTTTAGAGACCTGTTGTGCCTTCATTCTCCTGGAGGCCAATCATCATCTACTTAACACACAGAACACTGTGCCGGCAGCCCGGTGCTCTGCGGCTTTTTTCTAAGCTTTTTGCAAGTTTTCATGCTGCTGAAAAAGAATTGTCATCTTCTTCTAACACACAACACTGTGCTGGCAGCGAAGCGCTCCCAAGTATTGCTTCTGCAGAAAGTTACCCGGAGCTTGCCCTTAAAACTTGTCGAAAATTTGATTTGCACCACATTCAAGGGGCAGTCCTCTTTGTTTCACAATTTGCAGAGCGCCGCTGGATAGCCGCTCTCTTTGCACAGTTCGTTTCAGCTTGAATGACCAGCGCAAACAGTATAGATTCGCAAGGACGAAAGATCCGGAGAGACGCCTCGCATTTCGGAAAAATTCTCCATGACAAAAACAGGTCCTACATATCTCTTTCTTGTTGCACAGGTTGTGTTGCTCTGTTGAACGTCTTGGACGTGGAACGACTAATCCTCCAGCAAGTGTTTCTTCTTTCCTGATACGTTCGCTGAATGACAGCTAGGTGGACAGTTTGGAATCTGCGGAAGAGAAAGCATAGGAGTGTACTTAAAGATGAGAAAAAGCCTTCCTCAAAACACAGTATTTCTGCATGGTATACATGCTGAAAAGCGGCAAAGCTGAATACTGTCGCTGTGCTTCCGTTCTGTCCGGATCACACAAAGCAAAGAATGAAGCGGCAGAAAACAGGCATTGTTTGTATAGCTGTTCTGGTACAGTTCTTTATGGGAAATGTAGCTGAGAAGCTTTCCGTTTAGATTCAGACAAAAAGGTGAAATTCTGGTGTGCCACATAGCTCTCTGAGGGCAAATGCATGATTCAGGCGTGTTCCTGCAGAAGCACAGCTTAGGAGCGCTTTGCTGTCGGCACAGTGTTCTGTGCGAGAAGATTCGTCTCCAGGAGAATGAAAGCACGACAGGCTATATAAGGCGAGAACGAAGCCGCCAAGCACAGGGGTGCTGTGCGCAGTGTGCTGGTTGCAAGACAAGCGTGGCTACCACTGCCCTTCCAACCAAATGCACAGTGGCAAGTCGTAAGGAAGAATTTCAGCCAGAGCTCCTTGTGCTGCTACCTTTTCCTCTTCTAGCCTTCTGTGGAAGCAATTACGTTTGCCTATAGTCCTCGAGAGATGAGTGTATGTAAAGCAAAAAAAAACCAACAGAACAAACAAACAAAAAAAGAACAAAACACTATAGTTCTACATCATATACATGCTGAAAAGCAGCAATGTATGCTGTTGCTGAGCTTCAGTCCTGTCCGGATCACGTTAGGCGAAGAATGTAGCGGCAGAGCACAGGGCTTATTTGAGAAGCAAAGCGATTTGCAGTACACACCAACAGTTCAGTCACAATTGGCAACAGATGAGCATGCTCTTGCTGCCTGAAAACGTAAGACGCAGCTCTTAAACTTTCTCTCAAGACGTGCTGATATAAGTTCTTTCTTACACCTTCACCGCTGCAGAGTTTTGCAGAACAGAAGGCGTTCTTCGAGTAGCTCTTCTCCAAACAGCCTTGAAACAGCAGAGCACACTGCCTCTCTGCACCTTCTTCTGCACATAAACATTCCGTCTACATTTTTCATCCTTGCAGCTCCGTTGACAACTTTGAGCAGCCCCTCTCACTAAAAAAAGTTCTACAAATAAAAGAAATTGCAGAGCTTCACCATCCCCTTGCCGTGCGTAAGCAGTATCAAACTCCTCAATGCACTCTGTTCCTACCCGTCTCCATCTACCATTGTGTTCCCCGGGTCACAGTGCGCAAAGCAGGCGTTATTGTGTTCACAGAAGGCTGGAAGAAGATTAGCTAGCACCACAAGGAACTCTCATTGAACTGCCTCCTTACGACTGCCACCATGAATTGGGCTGGCAGCCTAGTGGCAGCCACACTTGTCTTTCAGCAGTTCACTGCACACACGGACTGGTACTCTGCGGCTTCAGTCTTCGCTTTTAGAGACCTGTTGCACTTTCAATCTCCTGGAGGCGAATAGTCGTCTATTCTCAGCCGGCACTTTCGTGAGCTCCATTTTTGCCAAACGTTTTCCTGTTTGTTAGCAGACTCGGGGAGACCGAAAAGCTCTATTAAGACAAAGGAGCCTTCTCGCAAGCTTTTCTCACAAGCCTGTACGTTGTGCACAGCAGCCTGCTGCTAGGCAGATTCGTTCTTCGCTCTTTGCATCCTGTTGCGCTTTCAGGATCCTGGAGGTGGATGGTCATCAGCTCCTTGCATACAACACTCTGCTGGCAGCTGAGCGCTCCTAGGTTTCGCTTCTGCCGAAAGCGCTTCAGCTCATGCATTTGTCCCTCGAAGAGCTACCTAGCCCCGTATTCCGCCTCTCTCGTTGTCATCTGCATCTCAATGGAAAGCTTCTCAGCTACATCTCGAGCAGAGAGAGTCTGCCAAGAGTGTACCCTGTCCCCTTCTCGCCGCCCAGATTCTGGCGCTGCTTTGGCTGCCTTGTACACACAAAACTCGTGCAGCGAGTGTTCCGCTCCTGCCACCTTTCGCTGAACTAGAGCTACATGGAGAGTTTGGACCCTGAACAGCAGAAAAGACATGCGAGTGCCTAGAGGCGAGGGAAAAGCATGCGCAAAGAACAGCAGTTCTGTAGAGTAGGCGCGCTGAAACACAGCTAAGCTGAATGCCAAGGCTGGGCTTTGGTGCTCTCCGTATTACACAAGGCGAAGGCTGAAGAGTCCCTGTGCAGTGCTGTGCTCTTCGGATCCTGACTCTGCGAGACTGAAAGCTTAGGGCGGTTGCTGCTGGAGCTGAGAAGGAACATGCCCATAAAGAGAGTGCGTGCTCCTAGCTTGATGGGTGCACTTGGAAAGAGTAGGCAGCCAGCTCTTATTCAACTGGCACTTTCGTGAGCTCCATTTTTGCCAGACGTTTTCGTGTTTGTTAGCGGACTCTGGGAGACCGAAAAGCTCTATTAAGGCAAAGGAGCTTCTTGCAAGCTCCTCTCGTAAGCCTGTACGTTGTGCACAGCAGCCTGCTGCTATGCGGATTCGTTCTTCACTCTTTGCATCCTGTTGTGCTTTCATGGTCCCGGAGGCGAATGGTCAGCGGCGGCGTGCAGCATACACGGGGAAATACAGCAAAGGTGAATGCCGTCTCTGGACTTCGTTTCTGTCTCAATCACGTAAAACGAAGACTGAAGTCACGAAGCACCGGAATTTTGCGCGTAGTGAACCAAACAGCGAAAGTCCAGCGACAGCTCGTACACGATCGGAATCTGGCAGAGAATGCTCTTTGCTGCTAGAAAAAGTAAAGCGCTTGGGACTTCTGCTCAGTACTTGGAGATTAGCTCTTTTTTACTCTCAGTGTTGCAGAGTTGATGGTCACCCAGTCCACAGATCACCCAAAAACACACATACAAGTAAGAAGCCTACTTTAAAGACACCTTCTGCGAGAAGTTTAAAGCTGCAAGAACACATTGCCGCTGTGTACATTCCTTCTCAGATAAACGTGTCATCATCTTTTTCACTCTCGCATGTCCATTGCCAACTTTCTACAGTGGCTCACTTAGAAAAATTCTAGAAGTAAAAGCCAGTGCAGAGCTACCCTGTCGCCTTACCTTACCTAAGGACACGAAACAGGTTGATGAATTCTGTCCTTTACTAATCCGCTGGCATCAACAATCTCTGTTGTCTGCATCTTGAAGCATAGACGAAAGTGTACAGGTTCCCACAGAAGGCTGAAAGAAGAATTAGTATTGGCAAGAAGCGCCGTCCTTAAATGTCTCACTTTATGACTGCTATCGTAATTTTTATCTAGGCCTCTCAATTTTCCGAACATTTTGGTGATAACCTTCAGAAAAGCTTGTCCTGGTGCATTTCCCTGCCAAAAATGGAGCCGGAGAGCAATCCATTTATATTCAGACAGTGAGAGGAGCAAAATTAAGACATACATAATGCTTAAAAAGAATGTGCATGACCCAGGTGTATTTCGGCAGAAGCAATGCTCTAGGAGCGTTGTGCTGCTGGCACAGTGTTCTGTGCATGAAATAAACGAAGATTCGCATCTGGGAGAATGTAAGCGTGGCAGGTTACAAAAGGCGAAGAACGAAGCCGCAGATCACCGAGCTGCCAAGGATGCAACGGACCATACTGCCATGTCCTGCAACATCTCATTCACACTGGAGTCGGATGCCATTGCTCTCGTGTTCTTGAAAAAATAAAAGCGCTGCCCTTAGACTTCCTCACATAATTTGGAGATTAGCAGTTTTTTAAAGTCTCAGTATAGCAGAGTATAGATCCTTAGTATAGGATCACCTAGTCTATGCATTACCCAGAAGGACGCACCAAAACAGAAGGCATTGTTGCAGTACCCCATCTACGAGAAGCTTTGAAACTGCCCACAAAAGAGCGAGTCTTTGTACCTTTCCTCTCTGATAGACACACCATATTTTCTAACCTCGTGTATCCGTTGTCAGCTTTTAGCTATAAAAAGTAAAACCTAGTGCTGCGCGTAAGCTGAAGAAAACACTGGTGATCTTGAGTCCTACCTTTCTGCACTGCAGCCCGGTGCTCTGAGGGTTTATTCTATCCTTTTCTCAATCTTTAATGCTCCTGAAAAAGAATCGTCATCTTCTTCTAACACACAACACTGTGCTGGCAGTGAAGCGCTCCCAAGTATTGTTTCTGCAGAGACTTGCCCAGAGCTTGCCCTTAAAACTTGTTGAAAATTCGATTTGCACCACATTCAAGGAGCAGTCCTCTTTGTTTCACAATTTGCAGAGCGCCACTGGATAGCCGCTCTCTTTGCACAGTTTGTTTCAGCTTGAATGACCAGCGCGAACGGTATAGATTCACAAGGATGAAAGATCCGGAGAGATGCCTTGCATTTCAGAAAAATTCTCCATGACAAAAACCGGTTCTGCATGACCCTTTCTTCTTGCAGATATTGTGTTGCTCTGTTGAATGTCTTGGACGTGGAACGACTAATCCTGCAGCAAATGCTTCTTCTTTCCTGCCACTTTTGCTGAACAAAAGCTACATGGTCAATTTGGAATCTGCAGAAGAGAAAGCATAGGAGTGTACTTAAAGCTAAAAAACAGCTGTGTGCGAAACACAGTAGTTCTGCATAGTATACATGCAGAAAATCGACAATGCTGTATGCCATTTGCTAGGCTTCAGCCCTGTCCGGATCATACTAGGTGAAGAATGTAGTGGCAGACCACAGGGACAGTGGCAACAGTTCAGTCACAATCAGCAACAGATGAGCATGCTCTTGCTGCCTGAAAAGGTAAGACACAGCTGTTGAACTTTATCTCAAGACGTGCTGATATGAGTTCTTTCTTACACCTTCACCGCTGCAGAGTTTTGCAGAACAGGAGGCATTTTTCAGGTAGCTGTTCTCCAAACAGCCCTAAAACAGCACACTGCCTCTCTGCACCTTCTTCTGCACATAAACATTCTGTCTACATTTTTCACCCTCGCAGCTCCGTTGCCGACTTCAAGCAGCCACTCTCATTGAAAAAAATTCTAGAAGTAAAAGGAAGCACAGAGCTTCACCATCTGCTTGCTGCGCGTAAGCAGTATCAAACCCCTCGATGCACCCTGTTCCTACCTTTCTCTATCTATCATTATGTTACCCAGGTCTCGGTGCATAAAGCAAGCGTTATTGTGTTCACAGAAGGCTGGAAGAAGATTAGGTAGCAGCACAAGGAACTCTCATTGAACTGCCTCCTTACGACTGCCACCATGAATTGGGCTGGCAGCCTAGCGGCAGCCACGCTTGTCTTTCAGCAGTTCACTGTGCACACCAGCCTCGTGCTGTGTGGCTTTGTTCTTCACCTTAAGACACCTGTCTTGCTTTCAATCTCCCGGAGGCCAATCATCGTCTATTTCACGCACAGAACACTGTGCTGGCAACCAAGCGCTCCTAAGCGTTGCTTCTGCCGAAACACGTCTGGGTCATGCACTTTCCTTCTAAGTGCAACGTTCCACATAATTTGGCCTCTCTTGGCGTCTGAATCTAAACAGAGTGCTTCTCAGCTACATCTTTCGCAGGGAAATGTGCTAGGACAAGTTTGTCTGAAGGTTGGACCCAAAACATTAGGAAACCTGTGAAGCCTTGCAGAATTTAGGACTTGGCAGTCCTAAAGTGAGACCTTTAAGCACAGCTCTTCTTTTTGATACCTAGTCGTCCTAGTCTACCTAGTTCTGGTCTATTTGCATATTGGAGTTAATTGTCCAGTTATAGCTTTAGCTTATGAAGTCCCATCCTTCTTGTTTTTCTCTTTTCAGTCCACTGTTGTTTATGCTCTTGGGCCTGAAATTTGGATTGTTTGTCTTTGGTCTCCAGATAGAAGAGGAATTGTTTTGTCTACCTACTCTGTGAAGAGAGCTTACTATCCCCTAATATGAAGCTCAGAGCTACACACTGAAGCAGTACAGAATCTGAAAAATATGAAAGCTAAAACCTGAGGCATCACCCACACTGAGCGATTTCTTCTGGCTGGTCTCCAAGTGTACTGAAACAGTTACTGACCCCCATGGAGACTGGGCTGTGCCTTTAGGGTACCTCTGCTTCCATCTCGGGTGGCAGGAAAACTTGCTCTTTCTTCTGTGTCTCCAGATATGGGGTCTGGGGATTGGCAGTGCTTTGTCCCAGCTCTCATCCAGCTTGGGGGTGACAGGGAGCTCTCAGGGAGGGGTTCAGACCATGTATGTGGCCTTGGAAACCAGGCTGCCCACACTCAACAGGGGTGGGGGGTTAGAGATCAAGGCCGGGCTCTGGCAGCCATGCTGCCAGGGCACTTATTCAGTGTCATGGTTCCTCCAGGGCTGGTATCCCTGAGGCCCTGTTCCCATTATAGCCCCACAAAAGGCAGCTGCTGTTGTGGGAGCAGAGGGGATACAAAGCAGCCATTACCTGAGAATGAGAACGAGATGTCCCTACCTAGGTGTCTGTCATGATGCTTATCTGAGCAGGGGCTGGCAATGGCTAGCATCACTGAATTTGGGGCTGGTAAGGGAATGGACATTGCTTTTTTGGGAGCTGGTTTGTTTTCTGCCCCCTCATGTGATTTGATATGAAGGTATTTCGCACAGAGTCAGCTTGTCAGTGGTATGACTGGGGAACAGGGTTCAAAGTTGCTCTCATCAGTCTCCTCTCATGAGAGAGTGATCAGCACCAATGAAACTGCTGGCAATCTCTGCTTTCCAGATGGGAATGCCTGGGCCTGGCTGAGATCTGGGATCATCCCCTTTTCTAGAACTAAAAGGGTTGCGAGTCTTGTGATGTGAAGTCTAGAAATTGTGGCATGAAGGGCTTCCTGGAGTATGATGAGGAGGGATTTCTTGCCTCCCTGGGGAAAAATGGATCTTAAATCCCTGGTTAGAGATCCTGAATACTTTACCTGAATAGGACCTTGATTAAGGACTGGATCACAGCCCTGACATCGCTTCTGGTTTACCACAGTCGAGTGTTGGTGCTTGCTCAGCCTAAAGTAGTGGTTATCACCTGAGAATGGTAATTACAAGACTGAATTGTAACCCCTGTATTTGTCTTTGGACAAGTGTGTGCTTGCTTTCGTTAAGGCATGGTGAGGAGCTATGCCCAAGAGAGTGGCAAGCCATGGAGAAAGGCTGTTCCATTGCTGCAGCACCCAGGATCCTTGTCAAAGACTGAGGTCCTTAAGAAACATTCCATTGCCTGCTGTAAAACAGCACAAGCCAGTTTGGGAGCTTTTGCCTGAGGGTAGAGGAAGGCAGAAGGACTGTGAGGGTGCAATTTCCTGAGCTCTGCATGGCTGGAGGACGAAAGGAAACATTCTGGTTTTGGTGACATAATGTCTCTATACAGAGAGAGGTCTCCCCTAGTCCTGTGCCACGCTGCTGTGAAGCATTTTGCACAGTGATGTGCTTCGTGTGGCCTGGTTTTGCACAACAGGGTGGTTGGTGCTTACCAGCAGAGATATCTGCTGCCTGCTTCTGGCCCAGCAATCTTAGTCCTGCTGAGTCACACCTGGCAGAGCCAGCCAGGCTGATGCCAGCATTGCTCCGAGTCCCTCACCGCTGCTGTTTCCCTTCGTGATCAGCTTGTGACCAGAGTGGAGGGGAGCTGTGCCCAGGCTCAGGGATAGGCACTTACGGACCACGTGGCTTTACAGCTTGACATTTATTTCCTTAACATACTATCTGCAGCTGGGCAAAGGTAGAAATGGGGTAGTGCTTACAGGGAAGTGGCTGCCGTGGGGCTGTTGGAGTTGTCAATTCCGATCATGGGACGTGTGGTATGTCCAAGTTCCTATCAATACTGCTTTATCTGGGCCAGCCCATCAGCTGCAGGTGGAGAGGCTGCAGGTGAGGTCAGGGAGGAAGCCAACATGATGCTGCGGTTCATGTAACAGGTTGGAAGTCCTACCTGAGGCCAACACTCCCTGTGCAGTAACTGGAGACAGGCAGCCCCTGCCCCAGAAAATCTGGTCACCTCTGGCCAATTTTCAAAGTTTTTGAATCTTGTCTTTTTAACAGAAGCTTTAGCTTGGGTATGCTCCAATGTTTCCCTCTTTTCTCTGGAACTTGCAGTCAGGGTCCTGTTGAAATGCTGCAGACAGGGGTTAGGGGATGAAGTACAGAGCTGTGGGTGCACATAGATTGTGTTGGCAGCCAAGTCCTGGGGAGATTACACAGGAGGGTTCTGGGATTCCCAGGCTGTGAGGTGCTTGGCCATGGGGTGGAGACAGCATTCTGCCAAAGAGGTGATGGGCAGTACTGTGGGTGAGCACACAGGGCAGGAGCTCACTTGAGAGTTGTGCAGGGAGGTGGGGATGTCAGCAGTGCTTGAGGCTGCTTCTGCTGGGTGCAGGAATTCTAATAAAGTGGTTTGTCAGCATGTGCCTGCGAGTGGACTTTGAATGGAAGGGGATGGAGTAGGGCTGTGTGGAAGGTGATGCTCTAGAGAACAAAACTGTGTCCAGGTTTATGGTTATTTGGGGAGAAGATCTCTTCAGCAGATTCAGATTTAACTTATGGTTTGTGAGGCCTGTAAGTGAGATAATAAAGCAACAGGATCTTAGCATGGATGGAGGACAGGGTCTAAGTCCAGGACATTTTTTCCTTGGGGATATGCTGACACCTGAACTACTGCAGTAGTTCGGCTTTTCCACAATGAAGGGTATGCGGACTTTTATGGGGAGAAGAAGACCAGAGGGCTGTCAGGTTTTGGAGGGGAGGGAAATGTTCGTGGGGCAGAAACAGAGCAGCTGAGAGCATGTGGCTGGGTAAGTGCCAGCAAGGAGCCCCAGGCTGCATTCCTGAAGGCACTTTTCCCATCACTGTGGTGGCACTCTGCCACCCAGCTGTGAGCCAAAAGCTGCCTGGAGAGCAGCACAAAGGAGAACTGGCACAGCGTGGGCTGTAGGGGAGCAGGGCGCAAGTGTACAGAGCTCCTTCACTGCGGGTACCAGGGGTCTGTGGGGTGCTCACTGTCCAGGGCTGGGCACAGGAGTGCCCAGGGGGTGGCTGGGCTCTGGTCTGTGGCCTCTGGTTCCTTCAGCCAGGCCAGCTGTGCTGGCTGCATCTTGCACCTCTGGGTCTGGTCCCTTCCACTGCAAAAGAGCCTCCACAGAGCACCTTCCATCTAGGATGTTATAAACTCCCTGTCAGCTGACAGACAAGGGCTTGGCTATCTTTTGGGGAGATGATGTGCTCAGAGAGCTGAGAGGAAATGCAGTATCCTGAAAAACGTGTGGGAGATGGGGTTAGGTAATTCCGTGGTTCCCCAGGCTTTTGAGCTCTGCTGTAGGAACACGTGTCACTGGGTTTATTGAGGATCAGTGTTAGATCACTAGTGATGTCTGATCACTATTCAAAAACTTGATGTGTGCCGATTTGGATTGAGCTCCAGTTCTTGCTGCAGGGCAAGGGAGAGCACGGAAACAAGTTCAGAGTATCATGGCTCACACTGAAACTCTTCCAATGCAAAGGCTCCTAAGCCACAGGGATGCTTGGGAAGGCTCTTCCCTTAAGGGAAACAGGATGGATAATGGGAAACTGGGTCTTAAGCTTCCTCCTTGTTACCTTCCCTGCTTATTCAAGTGACTTTCTAGATAAAGCAGCTATTCCTAGGAGTTTGGGCAAGGATAAGGAAAGCTTTCTAGCTGATACCACCTCCTAGAAGTTGTAAGGATGTACTTAAAACGTAAATAAGGGAAAATAGTTGTAGCTTTAAAAAAAAAGCATCTTAAGCAGAGAGTGGTGGAGAAACACATCCATCTGGGAAGGCACAATAGGGCCTGGTGAGATCTTTGCCAGGGTAGGAAGCTGCAGATGATAGTCTTGAGAGCTACCCTGTGAGCATGTAAGAAGCTACTGGTAGGGTGGCTGCAGTGGAAGGCTGTCACCTCCTGTCCCTGACTGGGGACGGCTCTTGGGATAGAATTAGCCCAGCCTGTTTTGTGGTGCATCTAAATATCTTCATCTGCTGAAATGCATGGCCTGGTATCTGCATTACCCTTTCTCCATTACTAGCAACCCTTTAGAAAGACTGACAAATCTTCTGTGCAGCTCTCCTGAACCAACAGCTGCTGTATCAATATATGGAACAAGCAGAGTACTAACCCCTGGAGACTTAAAGTGGCTTTTGTATGATAGAGAACAGAGGGACAGCAGCACTAGTAATGGTGTAGAGGCCTTGGGCAGCTGTAGAAGTTTTCAAGTCCTGAAAATGAAACACTTTGACAATAATTATATTGTAACCCTTTTGCTAATGACCTATCAGCACCAAGGGACAGCTAAGCGAGTTACATGCAGTTCTCTCAATTTAGACCTCAACAGAGGCTGTTAGGGATTTAATTCAATCAGAAAACACAGCCTAAGCATTAGAGAAGACTTCACTTCAGAATTCAGTAGGGTTTATTCTACAAATCTTAGATCAATGCCAATGATACAAGTTTTATGAATTCTCATTAAAAATACAAGTCAGTATAAAGATTCCAATAGTAATATAATGCATGATCAGTTTCAAAATTTAAGGAATGAATCTGTGTTTTGGACCATGCTACAGAAAATGGGAACACAATGTAGAAAGCATATTTAGTTTACCTCCCTTTACTTGAGGAGGGGCCTGTGCCTTATTGCCACAATACCTGAAAAAGCAATATGAAGTGTATAGCAGCCTTGCCCGTACAGTCTCTAGGTAAAACTGTTGAATTTAGTATCATAGTTCTCCTCCCCCTAGTTCTGGTCATTAAGGTACATTTTGATAGCCTGATATCATTATAATAACTTAAAGCTATTGCAATACCATCCCCAAAATTGTTATGAACATCAGTCCTTGGAGTTGTAAAATGTTATTGTGATACACTGACACTTTTTCACCACGTTAACCATTTTGCCTGGCCCTTCCAGGAACACTAAACACATTCCAATTAAAGGTGAATTAGTTCCATATTCAAAACTCTCCTAGGATTTTTTTAAATGAAGTGTCAGTGCAATCTAATATTTAAATGTGTTGTTCATAGCTTCAGGCACAGTTAGAATGTAAATCAGACCTGTTTTCTTGACCCTAGCCCTCTGATATGATGGAAGGTGTGCTAACTTTCAAGGAACAGTTGGAATTTGGCCCCAGAATTGCCAGACCAAATACTTTGGATCGGGGGAGAAAAAAATTACCTTTTTTTTTCCTGGGAGCTGCCTGCACTTACAAGGGGATTTGGCTTCATAAAACCACACCCTAAGCCTAAATTTTAGAGATAGTTTAGTTTTCACAAGAGATAACTCTTGACAAGATGTGCACCTCATCCCCCAAATGCTGAAGTACATCTGTTTATTCCCAGTGACATTTTCACCCTGTCAAGACCAGTGGGTATCTCTGGTTGAGCCCAGTCATTTCTTGTAGCAGAACCACAAGGACGGCACAGAGCAGGGATCATGCATGGATCTGCAGCAGCAGACAGGGAATGAGGCTGAACAATATGCACACATTTCTGAACAGGACTTTGGTGCAGACAGTGATGCTTAACTGAAACTCAGCTTTTACCAAAATATTATACCATAATACAAAAATCTGAAAGTAAAGGGTGAAAAGAAGCTGCTGACTTCCATGCACCAGTTAAAGAAGTTTATCCTGTTGCATAAATGGAGCAGCAGCACAGAACAAGCACCCACTTGGCTACACCAATACATCTTTTCTGCTGTAGGAGTTTTCAAAAATTATCCACTCAACATTATACTACCATGTTTTAGCATCATACCAAAATGTAGTATTAAGCCATCATGCAGGTTTGGGGAATTTCTTCTGCTGTACTAAACACTGCTGGGCTTGCTTTGAGTACATACTGTCAGTCTGGTTTGTCTTTGTAGTAGATGCATCTTTAACAGTCACATTTTATCTGAAGTAAAAAAGTTCAGTAGCCCATACTGGGCTTTTGTCCAGTCAAAGTGACAAAAAAAATACAAGGTTGTCATTAAACTGCATATATTCTAGAAAAGGGGGTTACTTTGCATTTAAGTCACATTTAATACAAGACAAGTTGGTCTGAAACTGTGAACTGATTCTATTTAGAACAAAGTATGGCACAGATTCCCAATACCTATGGACAATGTGTAAATAACACATTTTTCTCTTTGCAATGATTATCAATTCGCCAAAAACAGTATAACAGTCAAAACAGAAGGGTGAAGAAAAACAGATTTAGGAGAAGAAATAAAAAATGCCTAAGAATTGAAAATAAATTACTTCTTTTGTAAGAAACTTTATTTAACTTCATTTTTAAAAATGCATTCTCTCTTCAGAACAAATGTCACCATAAAAAAAAAATGATTGCAGTAGCACACACTTGCACTCAAAAGGAAACATGCAAAACTGACAGCTGAAAAATTTTTGCATAAAATCGAAGACTTCAAGCAAAGTTGGCCCCTGTGTACCTTTAGGGAGCCCAGACCATTAACAGCTTTCAGTGCAATGTCTCTTGCTTCCAGTTGGTGGGGAAACATATGGCAGGAGCTTGTCTTCTGACAGCTACACTCTCCCAGATTTTGAAGCAAAGACAGTCTCAGCTATGTTTTAAAACATCATCGTTAAACTGTTGCAGTAAGTACAAACCGAATTAAAGAAAATGTCAGAATCCAGTGAAGAAAAACTTTTGAGATCTACCCTGTGCCATACACTTCTTAAAAAAAATTAGACAGAAAAACAAATTTTATTAATACGCCCTCTTTACATTTATTTCTGAAAGCAGCTTTTTATGCAAATCAAAAGCAGTTCCTGAGTAACTGCAGTAAACAATGTCTTTTAAATATATTTGCGCCTCAGCTCTTCCATTTTGGTTCTTCCTTGTTTTTCTCCCCAGTTTTCAAGTTTAATCTCAGTTCATTTTCAAAAATGTGCAAGTTCAGTTAGCATCATTTCCAGAAGTCCTCAGCTTGCAGGTCTTCCTGCAACAACTCTAAGATCTGCACATACCTAGGCTGTAGTCCTACCCTATTGCAGGCTTTGCTCTCAGACCTGTACAGGATGTGCCCTCACGTCTTCTTCAGCATGCGCCGCGACTGCCATGTGTGGAACTTATTGTAGGCTGTCTGCAGCATCTCTTCTATATGACTTACCAACTGAAACAGGAAAAGGGAGAAAACATTGTCCCAGCTGCTGGAAAACAGATCCCCTCCCCTTCCTTTCAGGTGCATTCTTGCTTTTATTCACTACAAGTAATCTTGCTAAAATCAGAAAGGAACCTCAAGGCTCTGTTGCAAAACATCCATAGAGGGAGCAGCGCAGAGAACTGCTGAGCTGAAAGATAAGGGGGAAGTGGCATCTCATTGTGCTCTCACTTCTGGTATTTAGTCTGTGACCACTTCAAATCTGACATGAGGGGAGAGTTCTGAAGTTGCTCAAGTTCTACTTCATAGTGGAAGTGAAAAATGAAAAGTGACTTCCCCATTCTGTTCTATCACTCTTGTGATTTCAGGTTACAGTTCTTGTCAGTTGCTGGCATCACTCACCAAATTGGACAGGGAGAGATGACTGCTTGACTGTGTACCCAATTTCCCTCTGCCCATTTCATAGTCAACAAAAAAATTAAAATGCCCTAGGATAAGAAGTAACAAAGTATCTTCTCATAGTTAAGAATGGAATTATTAATATGCATCTACATAATTAAACAGTACTTTCCCCTTACATTTGTGCTTAAATATTGTCTCCGAATCTTTTCTTGGAATGGGCAGAGCTTTGTAACCTGAAATCTTTCCAAGTTGCTCCTCATTTTCACAACCTGAGAGAGACAAAAATCAGTATTACCATACTGAAGAATTATATTAAGACAGAAGTTTCATTTCCTTTAACAAACTGTTCTCCAACAAAACGCAACTAATTCAGGGGGCCACTTCAAGTTTGTGTAGTTTGAGGAAGGAAAGTTATTCAAATATCAGTCTCTAACACTTCTCTGTATTTATTTTTGAGATAAGTGCAGTATGACTGAAAGTGCAATGTGCCACATTGATTACTACCTCCTTAATAGACACTATAAATAGATACAAGATAGTCACAAAATGGTTTTTTGCTTCGAGCAAAGACTGGATTTTCAGGCCACATTTTGCAGCAGACGTGAATGTATCTGAATGCAAATTTTATCTTTGTTATCCACGTGAGGTCAATAATAACAGAAAAATAGTTTCAATTATAGACCTGGCTGTAGATAAACATCTGTCCTTGTAGGCAACTTAGTTCTCAAAAGCAGTGTGTGTTCTGAAGGTATGACAGTGATTTTTGCAAAGGATAGAAGAATAAGGGCAACTTGCTTGTACTGTCACTGCAGAGGTTATTTCTTGGAGCTGGGGAAAGGAGGCTTTAGTTTTTGTGTTTTAAACTGGAATGAGAGCCCTGCAGCTGCAACTGAGCTGCCCATTCTGTTTGAAACTGACTAACAGCTACTGCTCCTAAAGGGAGCTAACAGGGAGGCAGGGACAAGGATGATTTTAATTAATAGTACCAGCAGAACTGCTGAAAAAAAAAAGATTTCATGTTATTTTGTGACCTTCAGTTCTAGGGATGAGTAAGTGCTGTACTGATTTGAGATGTGTATCAGTTCCATACTTCAGTAATGACAGCCATTCTAAACCATGGTCAGTCTAAACTACATCATAACCAGGGTGTAAGAGGAAACTCTGCCTTACCTTTTCTTCTAGGAAAGGTGTGTTAACAGGGAAGCAGGACCAGAAGTGTCGTAGCAGTTCCCCTACTGCCACATACAAGTGTTTTAGTTCAGACTGAATTTCATTTGGCACCATCTCTGCAACAGGAAAAAGGGTTTTTTCACATCACTCAAACAATCCTATGAAAAATGAGAACTAAGGCTAACAAAGGAGTTCAGTGATGTACACTTCCACTACAGTCACAGAATGACTGGCAGGGAGGGAACACTGAGGTGCCTCACAGCAATTAGATCAAGACTATCAGCAGCTGTTAGATCAGGTCAGCTGCTATTTATGGATCTATACTTGGAAGCTTGTGTAATATTTAGGAAGATCCATGCCAGGCAAAGAATGGAGACCAAACCTAATCCAGGATTAGAAGCAGTATATTTGTATTGTTCCAACAGTGTGGCAGTGCTGCTTCTGGGTAGTCCTAACAGCACAGTGCTAAGAACTCTGTGGTGGGTACTTCCAAGTTTTTCCTTCTATCTTATGCTGGCAGTATGGTTACTGCATGTGGAAGATGAAAAATCCAGACAAGAAAAAAGTACTGTGTACCAGGCACTCTTAAAGAAGAAAGGGTGACAAGGTTCAAGAATGAGGAAAGAGCCACAGGTGTAAAAACCCAAACAAAAAGTAGAAGTAGTCACTGAGGATGAGCACAGTGAACTGAACAGTGAATATCAAATTTTAGGATGAGGCTGTTAGAAGAAAGAAGCAGTGGTGAGGCTAAGTGAAGTGTAGCACCCAATATGTCAACCAGGATGGGTAAGAAAGCCTCACCACCGCTTGCTGATTCCTTTTCTCTCAGTACCATGAAGAACTCATACTTGCTTTTTCAGCTGTCTAAATTACTTCCTGCCGCTTTTCAGATAAAGTAACACATGATAAACTGGAAAACTGGAATAAATCTTGAGAATAGGGATTCATCTGCTGTGAGACTAAAGAAACAGGAACTCAAACTGGCAGCAGTGTGACAACAGGGAAAGGGGTAGTTGAATGGAGATGTAAGAAGGAGAGGCTGACTGATTTGTCCTTGCAGTCTGCAAGGAAGTGGCCTTTTTTTCACAGCAAGCTGTGGATCTTAAATGCAGGCTGCAAAAAACTTAGTTTCAGACAATTATCTAGGCTTTGCTTCCTCAAGAGTTTTCACAGAGTATGCTGTATTCTGCAGTCTGGGAAAAAAAATCAGAAACGCTGAACAAGTAAAACCTCACATCTGTAAGACAATTTGGTATCTATCAGATGTTTCCTTCATTACTTGCTGTGTAAAATGTTCTCTGATTCACTTGCCTCAGCACCTGTGTAGCCATTACCAACCCCATGGTGTGGCTGGTGCTTTTCTTTTGTTGCTGTAACCCAGTACTACTCCAGCTACATGTTTCCATACTTTCCTTTACCGCTGTAATATATTTTAAGCAAGCCAGCTAGTGCTGTGCAATGCAACAGGATACGATTAAACCATTAGACATCTCAAATCCTTACGGCTTATGGCTTGCTGTGTTCCACCCTGCATAAGTGCTCCTCCAGGTGACAGGACTGCAATAGTGCTGGCAGCATCACCACTTGAAAGAACCTGGAGAGAGAGGGAACAAATATTTCAGGTCACTTTTTCTAATGAATTCTTTTAAAAATAAGATTACTTGAACACATACATGAAAGTTCAGGTTCTGCTCTTCTCCAGAATTATGTGCTATAGCTCGTTTGCAGTGAAAACTCTCCAATTAATTATAACCTTTTCTCTGCCTAGACCTTAAACAGACTGTGCACTTACTCTAAATAAGACAGAGTATTACTATGCAGAAGTGTAGCAGAATTGTGGCTGCTTTACTTAGGGCCAAACTAGGTTTACAAAGAGGTATGTTCAGATGCTGGCTTGGGAGATTGGCCACAGGGCTCTGCTGCCCTCCAGGTGCCAGCACTGAGCTTTTGTGCAGCCCACAACAGGCTGACAGCCTAACTGCATTTAGGAGCAAAAGACCAGTTCAATTAACAACCTGCTCACAGTAACCTCCTAAACTTCTCAGCGTGAGATCAATACACTGGCCTGTCTATGATTGTCCTACTTTACTACCTTATACCTTTACTGTTTCCTCAAAAGAAAGCAGGAACAGAAGAATGTAAATGAGCATCAGCAATGACTCAGTTTCCCATAGTGTAGATTTTAAACATAACTACTCAAAAGGTATCACCTAAACTTGTAAAATAAATCAGTTAACAGAAATTGGAGATAAGTTTACCATGAAAAATTGAAACTTCAGTAGACATGAGACACAAAACCACACAAAAAGCAAGATGCTAAGCTAAGATCAAGAGGGGCATTTTAAAAATATACTTCCATACCTGAGTTAGTTTGGGTACATATGCTTCCATTTCTTGTCTAATACTATTAAATGAATTAATTATATCCTGACTGGTTGCATATTGCTGTGATTGAATTGGAGTTGGACCATGGTAATACCTGTGAGGTGAGAAAAGGGAAGGGAAAGAATAAAGCAAGAGAAGCAAACTCCTGGACAGTTCTTCTACTGTTTCTAATTTCAGATGCTTTGCAACTGTTAACAGTACTTTATTTATTGACAAAGTACAATATATTGCCACATGGGAAGAAGCTGTGTTAGGGATGGTATGGCAGCAAGTAACAGCTTTTATTCCTGAATCTATAATCATAATTTTGCCAATGAAAAGTTACGCTTGCCACCAAATTCTGGAAATATCATTAGAATGGAGCAATTCTCATCACTTTTGACTGAAACTAAGCTAAATAAAGCTAGGTGCACATGTGGAACTGTTCTCTTCCTGGTAGTATTGCTCCTTTTCTGATGTTACATCTATGGTTCTCAAACCCAAAAGTCTAGAAAACAAGAGGACTACCACTAGAACAATCTTAGACCAGTGAGCAGTCCAAACTATCCCACCCGCACTTTTTTGCCTGGGAGAGGATTTTTCTTGGAATTCCATATATTTTCATATGTAACACATTTTTCCACTGAAAGCTGCAACAATGTGCTGAACTGTGAACAGAGGTCTGTTAGGCTTTCACAGAAATTTCACGTCAAGGTCATCTAGGTGGGCTTACAGAGACTCAACCCTCTGAAAAGTAAGATGCAATTTGGCAGAGGCATTGGACTAGATGATCTCCCTATGTCCCTTCTTACCCCAACTACTCTAAAAAATAAAACTACAGATTTCAGGGGGAAACTGGTTTATGCAAAAGCTCATATTAGGTTTCTAAACTTAGTTGTAACACACCTGAGCATGGCATAGTAGGTCCTGTGTGGGCTGTGATGAAACTCCTGATAAACTGGCTCTGCTGAAATAGCTGTGCATTATTTTAACTTACCTATCAGACTTCTTTAAGTTTAGTGCAATAGTTTTAATGGTATTATTCTTTGATAAATCTTCATATTCAATGGCCTCCTGCAGTTTTACCTAAAATTAGTCAAATAATGATACATGTTACTAATGAAGGCACAAGTCCATACATCCAGTGCTTTCTTCTGGTGCACCAAGTTTGCGCTGAACGGTTACTAAAACCTTAAAGAAAACCAGGTGTGGAATGACTCATGCCTACCCTCTCCAGAGGGAGTGATGCTCATTGCTGTTCAGGATGGGCCATTTGGATGTCTTGGCACCATTGCTTTTTCTCCAGATTCTGGCTAAAATCAGGCAGTCTCTGCCACTTTCCAAAACATGTTCCCAGAAATATATATAGATAATAATTTGTGCTCTCTATTTATGTCCATCTGACTCCAGATTAGCAGAAATACTAATGATTTAATACCTGGTGTATAGGAGTCTAGAACTAAAACCACAGTAATTACCCCAAGCTGTCTGGTGACAGCAGAGCTGTGGAGTATTAGCAGTGAGAGGTAACAGCACAATGATATCAGACTCTGTATAATTAGAAAACTATTTTTGAAGTGTCCTATTCTCCTGCTACTCTTTCACTCTCCTTTCCATCACATTTCCTCCAGTCTTGCTATATAATTTTCTGCTCAGTAAAACCTGCAGCTTTTGAGGAAAGTCAAAGACATTCAACATCACATGTATTCTACAAGGTTTTCTCAGAATACAACCAAGTTTTGAGTCCCTTTGATTTTTTTGTTTTCTGTTTAGGCTGTCAACTCCAGGAAGAGTATTCAATTCAGTTTTACAGCAATTACAGTACTCTCTTCCACTTTGTGATGCTCTGGTTAGTCTAGACCAGGCTGTTGCCCTGTATTTCGTTGCACCAGGTGTCACTACACTCAGTTCAACCTCGCTTCAGCTTTTGACTAAGATGAAGGCTGTCATGTGCCAGTTTCATCATCCCGTCTACAAACAACATGCTTGACAGATTAATATTGGTGCTTGAACACCAATATCCTTTTCTGATGGATGTTCTCTAGAAGTTTTCAGGCATTTGAAAGAAAAACAAAAGGAAAGGGGCCAAAAACAGAACTGCAGCAAATGGAAAGAACCAGATTTCTGAGTCCTATTTGAAGTATCTTGGAATTTTTTACTTTCACTGGGCACTTCTGAAGAGAAACAGCACAATACTTCAACGTGTAACTTATTTGAGTTTACTAACAGAGGTAACAAGGCTTCTTACAGGCCATCAGGTTGTTATTCTATATACTTCTAAACAAGGCTAAAGAAGTTTTACTTCAGATGTGTCATAAAACAAGTAAGGAACTTTCAGCAATTTTTTGAGAGACAGAGCTTCCAGTTCCATTCAGTTAGAATCACATCAGCTAACTTTATACCTTTTTCAGTGGTGGCTGAAAGAAATCTGAATCCCTGGAGTTTCCATCCGTACTGCTGGTCTCACTGTAATGGTCATTTTGTGCTTCTCTTAAAATAGAGAAACAGCATTAAGAAGAATTCACCTCACAGAAAATTTAAGAAACAAGCTAGAGACAAAGTAAATACATCTGTTTCGAAAACTTCATATGCACATTCACATACTTTTTTCCCCTTAAGTCTTAATTTCTAGTAGTTGATGTAGACAGAAGGAACCAACTCCTCACATTAACCCTGTTTGTCACGGGGCAAATTTAACAGCAGGGGAAGGTGCTGGTCCTTCTCTTCAGAAATAGCAGCATGCCAACAGTGCATGTGGGACACGGCAAAATCATGGCTAATTTAGAAACACTTTGTATATACAATTATGCAACCAGGTATTAGCAGAGCTCTGAGAGCCCTGCAGTACAACTGTTCCAGGAGATCTATCCTGTTGTCCCTTTCTGAACTGAGAAACAGAAACACACCTCGCCCAGAAGAGATTGCTTAAGGTGCAGGGCTCAATTTGAGCAAAACAGAAGAACAATGTGAGGGAGCCCAGCTAAATAGAAGGAAGTATTAACTAAGATCTCTCCCAGTTAAGGTCTGAAGGATTTGGGTAGAGTAGTAAGCCTTGCTGGTTGTCCATAAAGCAGTTGTAGAGCAGATGACCTGACAGGTAAGTTTTGGTCAGGAGCAGGGTACTGCACTGGAGGAGTCCCTCATCTGATCCACCTATGCTACACTGCAGGAAGCCCCAGCAGACCTGCTCCAGGAAGGCAGGAAATAGGAACTCCCTGCACCAGCCCTCACCTCCACACAGCACAGAGAACGCCACTGCTGCTGCCTTTACCAGGGCTAGACATCTAAGGCAGACACATTCTTTTCTTTTTAATCTGCTTTATATCATAACTTAGTTAAAAATAGCAATCATAGTTCCAAACAGCTCTGAAAAACTTCTATAAAGTAAAATGAAAACCTGAAGGTATTTTCATTTTTAGAGGAAAATAATTCATTCATAAAAAATTAAAAGGTTGTATGAGTAACTGAAGATGTGCTTTTGTTTTGTAAATTCCTTAAAATTTACTCCAAAAATCTATTACACAACAGTGAAACTTACTGTTTCCTGAGGCCAGCTGCAAGGACCATGGCACTGTGATGATTAAAGCGTTTTATGATGGCAGCATTGCTGCTTTCTCTAGCAGACTTTGAGGCATTTGATGTAGAGGCCACAGAAGCAACACCATAGCCCTACAAAGAAAACAGCATTGATTTCCTCTTGCCTCCCAGAGTAGCAGGACAATTCTGTTTTCACTTGAGTCAGGAAGCCCCCTCCTCTGCATCATCATCCAGAGCATGGTTTTCCTACTTTTGCCCCACCATCTCCTTATGTACTTTGAAAAATCTCCAGTGACTACTTTATTCTGCTAACGTTTGGCAATTTAGAGGTGTCAGAGAGAAGGTAACAAGTCTTATACAGGTAATTTTATAAGACCATGATATAAGTAAAAACAGAACTAGCTTAAAAAAATTGAAGATCAGCTATGCAGAACAGGCATTGATGGCAAGGAAAAGACAGCAATTTTTTTAGTGACAGCAATTGTTTTACTGTTACTTTTTAACATCTAGTGGGACACCAGCAGCCTATAGGTAAAATATACCTGTCAGGAGGATGTGATACCACTAGAAAATTCAAAAAACTTCAAGCCTTAAAGTGGTGACAGAGTTCCCCACTTGCCAGGTGGCACTTTACCCCATGGACAGTTTCATGCTTGCTGTTAATCAGCCTCAAAAGCAAATTAGGGCAGTTTGCAGAGCACTTCAAACACACCTAACCTAAACCCATGGTCCAGTTTCAGACTGCTAGATTTGGACAACTCCCACAAACAGAAAATAAAAAAAGAAAACCCAAAAAGCCACCACTAAAAAATTTAGAAATGCAGCTTAATTATTAACTACAACTGAACAGTTTCAGTTATTTCAACAGCAGAAAAGCACTTCTCTAAGTTACTTCACATTATGGTACAATATGAATTGTTTTAACCTCTTTTTGGAGGTAGGTAATAGTTCAAGTTAGTCACAATTTCAGTAAAAAAAGGAAGCTAAACAAAGAACACTCTATAAAGTGTCCTTCAGTAGGCAGAATCAAGTAGCAGTGTTCAAAGTAAGAACAAATCAAAGACTTTTTCCTGGTTTGTGCTACTCTTCTGTACGTTGACACAGACTCTAAAAGGCAGGAAAAAACCAAAGAGTTCACTTCAGACTAAAAAGCCAAATGAAGGAATAATTCTTTAAAGAAGGGAAGTCCTGTATTTATACCCTGCACACCAAGACAGATGTGACCACACAGGTCCGTGGGCACAGTCTCCATTTCCCTTCACACACAACAGCAGGAATGTTGAGTACCCAACCACTGCAACTGCTTAGTAAAGGAATTGTTCTAGAATTAGCATTTGTAGTGGTTTTAAAAGAAAGATCTGCTTAAATGTAGCTAAGGAAGGGGTATGGTTTTCTTTTGGATTTTTTTGTTTGTTTTCTGTTTTTTTTCCCCCAAATACTTACTTCATCTAATGTTTTATCTTCCAAAGCTGTTAAATCTATCAGAGGATTTTTCACTCCTTGAGACACCATTGCTTTTAACCCTGTGTGAAACAAATTTAAAAAAAAAAAGAAAAATTGTATCTAAACAAATAGAATAAATATGGGATCATTAGGTTATATTTAATCTTTAAAAGAAGACAGAGGTTCTGCACAGGCCCAAATAACACTGGGACTAAAACTTTATACACTTTTTAAAGTTCATTTTAAAATAAGCAATAAATGTGGGAAGTTAGTCCAAAACATCTTACTCCTAATTAGCCCAGTTTTCACCAACTTCTACACATTACTGAAAACTGATTAAAAAATAAATTGAGATGCAGTTATAGTAGTGGGAACTGGGAAGCCAAAATTGCGTTTCTTCCAATTTTGGCACTGTTCTGCTGCCCCGCCTGGGTAGTATGACAGTTTATATCTGGTGATAGCTTTGACTTGTGAAGGGTTTTGCATTCCTAATGGAAGGCTTTCATTAGGCAAAATACATGTTATGGAATGGTGGTAAGTGATCCTAACTCTCCACATTTCTGTATCATCACAAACCTATCTCAAAAGTTCATTAAAAAACTTGAGTCAGATAATGTTTTAGAATTTCAGATTAAAAAGACTGATAGAGAACAAGGATGGCAACTCCTCTGGAAAATATGGACTAACAGGAATCTCATTTACTAAAACCCCAGCTATAACAAAAGTTGTACCTATTGTAAATTGTGCACATACCACAAAACAAAGCCTATTGTGTATGTAAAATTATTCCATAGTAACTGATGGCACATAATCAATCTACCAGGATGGCATATTACAGAATTTGTAGTAAAGCTTACTTCTAGCGCTGCCACTTTCCAAAGGCTAATTTGTTCCAAGAAATACTCTCATTATGAAACATGCTCAGAATGGCAAAGCTGTAGCTAACTTTCCATGACCATCTGTAGCTTTCAGAGACAACCAGCTTACCTTTCTCATCCAGTTTGGCACATTCTGCAAAGAGGTCTTTTGAGCCTGTATTGAGCCTGTCCCGATGAAAATAATGAGACTGAAAAAATCGTGTCCAGAATTCCTTCTCAGTCATGTTATGTGGAACGTTCTCTGCGTATTTCATTTTTACT
Organism: Irena cyanogastra; assembly: GCA_013397155.1. Taxonomy (NCBI): domain Eukaryota; kingdom Metazoa; phylum Chordata; class Aves; order Passeriformes; family Irenidae; genus Irena; species Irena cyanogastra. The sequence continues at coordinate 370,955 of VWZV01007567.1, read as the reverse complement.
GTGAACAAAACCCAGAACAATTACAAACTGTTCCACAAATCTTAACATGGTAAATGGTATCACCATTTCCCTGATGGCTTCCTTGCTTTCCATCTGCCTCTATTCATTCCCGTGAAATGGAAGGGACTGCAGTAGTTAAGCATGAGTAAATAGGTATTTATTTCTTCATTTATGCCTGTAAAGCTTTGAAAAGTGTATGTAACAGGGGCCTGAACACGCTTGAATTGCCCCCACACTAGGGGCCAAAATGAATCAGCATTAATGTTCATTACAGTGGATGGGAAATGATGGAAATCATTTCCAAAGGTGATTTCATGAAAACTAACAATTAATTGGAACATTGAGTAAGACAGTATCGTGGAAATCAAACATTTACTCACAATTTAAAAAACAAAACATCAACACAAGTTAAAATGTATTCATTTAATAAAATCTCAGACAAACATTTTAGTCTTTCTACAGCAAGACAGTAAAAAGACTGGACGTGTTCGGTATGTAAAACGCTGCTCTTACCTGCAGGGTATGTCCGAAATATGGATTCAATAATATCCGAAGTCAAGTTGTACCTCAGCCCATTGCAGCCATCTGTCTGAGGCCGTACATCAGCCTGAGAAAAAGCACGTGGGAAAAAAGAGTTATGTCTGGATGCTTTCTATAACTGGAGAAAGAAAAGAACTGGCATCTTGCAAGCAAGGTCTGCTGCAGGTAAAATAATCTTCTTCCTCCAGTAATCCATAGCGTATTTGATGGTATATAGGTATTTTAGAATGAGGAATGAATGAGCAAACATTAATTACTTTATTATGCTTGCCACTTAAGGGATGATTCAACAAGCAGACTGCAGGCTTTAGAAAGCAAAGAGCACTCCATTGTTCAAAACAAGGTATGCTTAATTAATTTATGCTTATCCTTGTGTCAAACTAGAAGTAAGTAAGCATACTGTATATGCCTCATGCTTTATTGTTCATTCAACAATTCAGCTAGTGAATGATCAGTGGCTATAATGAAGTGACAAAAAAAGGATTTATGACACTTACACCTTAGTCCCTCATACACTAAAAACATCTTAGTATAACTGATAAGTAACACTGAATTTAAAGCTTGAGGGTTAGCCTTAGTCAGAACTTTGAACTTAGATCTCAGTGATCTCTTTAGGAAGCTCTGGAGGAGGCAAGTGCTCCGTCCAGTTCTCAGAAACAGGAAAAGTACATGATTCACAGTTTGCTGCCTTTTCTTTCTTTTCCTGTGTACCTCAAGTCTAGCTTTTGTACCATCTTCTTCCTAACACTCACTTTGAGCAGAGTCAGTCAGATTTAACTTGAATTGGGACACACAAATATCTAAGATTTCTTCTTCACAAATGCAGAGAACATGAACATAACCAGCTGGTTTAAAAAGCTTCAGTTTTGAAGGTTTGGTGGGTTTACTTTTCATTGTGGTTTGTTTTTTTTTAACATCAAGGTGTAAGAATAATGGGAGACAGGAAATCAGAGCAATCAAATTTGTTTGGCAACTGATTCAGGTACCTCCAATGGGGTGGAAAAAAACCAAATGGGTGTACAGCAGCTAAATTAAAACAATTCCTACCTCCTCTTTCCCTCCCAAACCCACTATGTGCACAGTCATTACAAAGGTGGAAGTGGGATTCAATCTAAAGAGTCCTATCTGTGAATTTTGTTGCAGAAGCAGAAACATGTCTCTGAGCAATCTGAAGTTGTACCTAGATTACTTTTAGACTGCACTGAATTTACTGAAGCGTGGTTTCTACAAATGGGTAAACTAACTGAAAGTTAGAGAAAAAGAGAGAGAAAATGAGCTTCCAGATACACAAGCTGTTCTTCAAGCAGCTGGAAACATGTATTGGTTTAAAAAAATGGAGAGGGAATAAAACCCCTATGTGGAAGGGTTTATTTATGCATGTCAATGCTGCCACAGATATGCTCTTTAACTAATTGAGCTCATACATTTTAATCTAGTGACCATACATTCACATCTGTCCTGCTTTACAGAAGGCAGAACAGCAGTACAAACATCATCTGCCTATTGGCAATTTAAAGTTCAAATTGGGCATCTTAAACTAGCAAAATTTTGAGGTTGCAGATTAGCAGGAAACTTTTTTTTTTCTCCTTTACACTTGGAATAGCAGAGAGATGTTGAGGAACCAGGGAAGTACAACATTCATGTATATGGAAATAAAGTGCATGAGCAGAACTCTCACTTTCCCCAATTTGTTTGCTCTAAAATCCTGTAAGTTAAAGGTTCAACGTACCAGGAATGCTGCAGAGATGCCCACATCCTGCTTATTAGGTGCTGCAGAATTATCCCCTGCATTCAGGCTTAAACGGTTGGCCCAGAATTCTTCAGCACTGATTACTTGGCTCACAACAAGGTCTTTATAGAGCTGAAACAAAACAGGATCTTCTTGCAGCATTCTGGTAAAAGAATGTATTGAATAGAATTGAAACACTGCAGAATAAATCACTAGTATTTCCACAACTAACACAAGTTCACAAAAGGAACAGAAACCAACTTTTCTTTCAAAATGCTGTGAATTTCTTAACAAGACTGTGTAAACAACCACTGTCAATAGCACTGTTTGTCTAAAAAGACTTCAGACATGGATATTAACACTGAAAGTTAGAAAACAGTAATGCCTAAGAAAAAGTTAATGTGGGATTCATGTCTTGTTCTAAAATATTCTGTGGTGCTTTTGTGTCTTTGCACACCAAGACTGGAATCTCCTGAACTGTAAAAGTACAATGAATATTCTTGCTGTTCTGTGACAGAAGTATTATGAGGGAGAAAAAAAGGAGATTTCAGCACTGTCCAATTCTTGGTTTAAGATCTTAAAATTCAGTAGCTACAGATCTCTATTCTAGTGCAAGAGTATAGATCACAAAATATGTATGGGATAAGATCCCTTAAAACACATTATCCCAATGATTGTTCATTGTTTCTGTGGTAACAGTAAGATCTTCATCCCTCAGACATAGCACAAGTGTGAGACACATTCCATGTCACTACTTCCACCAGAGAGCAATGTTTACAAAAGTTATCATCCACATATCAGGTATCGCTACCCAAAATGCAAAGACTATGCACCTGAATCTTCACTCATGTTTAAGCAGCTGTTTTTACAGCTGTGTACCTTATTAGAAACCCACTGGGCTATTTTCAGGGAAGTGTGCATGTGTGCTCACAATCTGCCAATAACCTCACCAGTCTTCAGCACGTACCTCAGGGTCTTGATCAATTGCAAACAATGAAAAAAATCAGGAGTCTTATGGATACATGGTTTAGGGATGAACATGGATAAACTGCAATCTGGATAGAATGAAAGCCTTTAGCTGCTCTAAGGATGAAGTAGGATGAGATGGAAGTGAAAGCTTTGTGGCGGGATATCCCTATTATGTTTTAACCACCAGGGTTTCTCCAGTTTTTCTTATTGTCACAAGCATGGATTAGTGGCAATTCTTAAAAATTAGTGCAGCTGAAAGCAGTCTGTTATTCTGGTTATTTTATTGAAGCCTGGAATTTTGGTATATACCCAACTCCCACATATCAATAAATGAAGGAAGTGCCATGGGGACTCTGGATGCTGTACCCTCCCACAACAGGCTGGATCTTTTCTGCCTTATCTGTTCCAATTAAGCTAATGAAGCCCCATCACCAGACTTGCACTTCTAATCAAGAGAACAAACTATGGCTGAGTACATGCAGGGATTATGGCTTTTCTATAACTGGAAAACCTCCTGATACTTCACGGTGTGATGCTGTAAAACTCCATTTAAGGAGGCAAAGATTCAGAGCTAAGACTTCCTGTGTTCTCAGCACCAATACTGTCAGAAATAAGGCACATAGCATAAAGAAATGAGTATGGGAACAGTGCCAATGCAGGCTGCACTGCTGCAGACCCTAGTGGTTCCTGCAGTACTGGAACCAGCTAATCCTGATTGTGTTACAGCTCCAGCACAAGGGCTTTTGCCCTTCTGCTGGGAAATCTCCTTGTTAAGATTCAGTCTGTCCCATGAGGCAATGCTCTCATGTTTTGAAAAATCTAGCTTTAACTTAACTACGTTCAGAGCTAGAATAGTCTTTGGAAATGGAAGCCAAAGACACAGGATTCACAGCAGACACTAGAATAAAGTGAAACTCATCAGGGGAGATGCAGAGAAGAGAGCTCTGTGGCCACAGGGATTGGTTTAACACAAACAATTTAAAGGAACGGAAATGTATCTCAAGAGTCCATTTAGGAAAAGGACTTAGATCCTCAACATATTCTCAAACCATTTCTAGAATAAACATCTGTATGCCAAATAACAAACTGCAGCCTCTCAAGTGAGATGCATGAAAATACTTAACAATTTAGTAGTCTATAAAAAATCAGAAAAGATTTGAGGGGCAAATGGGGCTTTATGGGGAAGAAAAAAAATCACCAGGCTGCACAAAATTTCTGGAAAAGGAAAAAAAAATCTTTCATGCAGCTTTTCTAACTGATACATATATATTTAAGAAGACTAAAGAGACAGACTGCCAGTTGAGTGCTCTCCTCTCATAGCTATGGATAAGAAAGACCGAGTGGCAGCCAGACTGCTGCCTTTACACCTCAAGAACATGTCACTAAGCAGACAAGTGTAGTCTCAACATGTGGCAGTTATGCAAGTCTCAAGGAACTGCCTCTAAATTGAAAGCAGGGAGATTTTTACTAGGGCAACAAATGCTGTATCATTCATGATGTTGAAATAACAACAACTGTTAAAAGAAATACATGCTACTTAGCTAACAGTTAGAAGAAAAAAATACCAACAGACTTTTAGGCTGCTATCCTTTTACCTGTTCTTCTCCTCGAGTTCTTTATTAGCTTTCCTTTTGAACTTGGGCAAGAGTTGTTGAAGAAGATCCTTAACTGCATCTCGCTCCTTCACTGCTGTGCTTTCATTGGAGAAGTGGAAGTTGGTTGTGTCCCCTGCATGCAATACCAGCTGCAGCTGAATTTTAGCTTTACCTTCTGGACTGATTTTCTGGCCTAGATTGCAGAGAGACAGACAGTAAGCTTATACAAGAAATTCTCTTCCCTAGAGTATCTGCTTATAAGCAGTTATTCTCATCATCCAATTAAATACCATTATCCTGTGTGTGAATTGCAGCTGTGAAAATGGAACAGTCAGTCTTCACCTTGAATTAGTTTGAACCCTGCACCTTGTTCACTCTAAAATACAAGACACGGACAGTAGCCTGTTGCTTAATATCCTTCAGCTCCTTCTCAGGAGTCCTGATTCATCTTTGCATTCCCTACAGCATCCATTAGAAAACTGCTGCAAATGAGGCTGTCATCACCCAGACACTTTAACCTGGAAGCAATCCAGGCTGCTGCTGAAAGGTGACCTCATTCCCCCTTTCCACTTCTTCCTGCTGCATTTCTTGTATGATTGCTAGTGTTTGTGCAGCAAGCTGAACCAAAGAACTGATCCACTGAAAAGCACCCCCTTTTGTTCTTCCAGCTGGCCCAGCTCCTTCAGAAGGACAGCAGTAGGAAAGCAGAGGCAGGGTGGGTAGGAGCACATCTGGATCCCAGTTTCCAGTGGTGAGCTAAGTGCAGTTAGCCACTAGCGCTCCCCAAGTTAATCACCAATGCCTCCAAGGTACTACTACACCCTCATGACTCATAAGAAGAAACTAGTTCCTGCTTCTATCCTCATAACCAGAGGGAGCAGAGGCTGGGACACTTATGCTTAAGGACTGTTGTGCTATAATGACTTTAGTGAAGCACTGCAAATGGCACCAACCTAACTTTTAATATCAGTCCTTTCTCTAAAGCAAGTGAGAGACAGGAACCAAGACATCAACACTAAATCACCTTCTCTGTTACAAATTTACAAATACATCTCACCCTTTTTTTATTTCAGATGACAAAAAGCACATCTTTCATCTAAGTTAAAATACTTCAGTGCCCATACATGTACATATTTAAAATACAAGCTGCTTAAGTGTAAGTTAATAGCTAAATAAAACCTTCACGAAGTTGATTATTATAGGTGAGCAGGGCTTTTAAACATCACTTTCATATTTAAGAAAATATCATCTTAGTTCTGATTCATCACATACTTTTGATCATGCTGCAGCGCTTGTATGTGACTTTAAACAGCAATAATCACAAACCATTACCAAGTGATGCACACAACTTACGTTTTATTCCTTCTTTGGCATTAGAGCACGTGAAATATGAACACTAATTGGAGCCAGAAAGGCAGCATGCTATAGACATTTACTGTTTAGCTTTGACTTGCAAGTACTCTGCTGTTGCAACAGCAAATGCTTGTTCAGAATGTTACCAGCTAGGCCAAACTACAGAAGCTGACGCTTCTGAAGCTATGGTCTGTTGGATGAAAATAAAACTGAGTTCATTTTATATGAAAATGGAAACAGCTTTAGATACGGAGTTAAACAGATGACATGCCAGGTAGTTTCTGTGTTAGACTGAAAATCCTATATGCTTCCTCAATCCTCCTCCCACCCTTTCTTCTACAAGCATATGGCATAGATTATTTTTCTGTTCAATTTATTGCAGCAGTTTATCAAAGTTAATAGTAAATGCAGCGTAAGTTAAACATCGGAAAACTATCGTTGTGTGGTAGCATCCTTAAGCTGGTGATACTTTACCATAGTCCATCTCTGCAGCTACAGAGTATCCTGGCCAGAGCTCCAGACCCTTGCAACCTTCCTGAGGCAGCTGTACCTAGCATTACATAGCAGGTGAGCTCTGTGTGATATTTAGGTATCCACAGCAGTAGTGCTGACTGCAGCAGGTGAGCGCTCACTCACATTTGATGTCTGCATACATGTGGCTGACGGTGAAGCGGTCCTTGCCCTCGGGTGCCCACGCGATGCGCTCAGCCATCAGATACAGGGCCCCGTCCTGCTTCTTCTGACGCACCTTCTTCACTATCAGCAACACTTCTTCAGATGACGTTGCCATTGTGACTACAATCAGCTGTTAAAAACATACAGTTGAGCTGATTAGCTGTGCTGTAACTCTTTCACTACTCCTATCTATATTAAAGTGTTACAGCCCACATTTACTTGTTCATGCCTATATCATTTTGGGAGTATTTCAGATAAACATGCTCCCCTCTTTCAGTACAATCAGCAAATTTCTTTATACAAAATATTCCCACCTACCTAAATAATTAATCTAATTATATTGCTGATACTGCTTTTGCTTCACTAAAAGACCCACAAATTTTACATTTAAACTGGTAACTACATTTTCCTGTTTTACTGTCCTTTTACTGGTTTTTCAAGTTCAGAAGAATACTGAAGCTAAGCAATGATGAATTCCAAATCTTCTCTGGTATTGGCAGCAATTCTCTTCTTCAGTGGGAATGGCAGATGCTAAGTCATTTCAGAAAAGGGAAGGACACAAGGTATGTGAAAAATCATGGATTTTCAGTTCACTGTGCTAAAGATAAGGTAGCCCAGTAAGATTCAGGTGTTCTTATCGTGGTGGGTTTTGCCCAAGCCTTGAACGTTTTGTACACTTGACTCCTTCTCCTCCAGAGTCTGAGGAACTAATGTTACACGTACTACAGCACAATGATAATTCTGTCAGCAGTCTCAAACCAACAAGACTTTGGATACTTGCTGTTCTCCCCAGCAATCACTACCATTCCTCTCTCCAGGTTCACCCTACAGACTTAAATTTTTCAAGAGATAAAGGATATGGCAAGTATTACTACACTCTGTCAAGCATCTGTCAAAAACGTACATCTTTGGTAAGTTTGCTGAAAATGTTTAGTATGTTCAGTTGCTGTCTTTTGTGTATCATAAACTTTACTACTGATATGCAGAATAATATTTTCCAATGCTAACATGGGTGTTGCACGTGCTTCAAAATATCTGATATATTTGCTGGGATGCACGTCAAAGTTCAGATCATAACTTGCATCAGCTATCACACTACTAGTAGGTATCACAAAATGGTAGTTCTAAGCATTTAAATTCAAATACTTCTTTTTTTTCTTAAAAAACATCAGAACACCAACCAGCAGCAAAATAAGACATTTTATTCTGACAATTTGGACAGTAGCATAGCATTCTCTTCAACAGAAGTCTTACAAGCTCCTGTGCAAATGAGTTAAGTAACACACTAGATGGAAAGACATAATGGCAAAAGAGGTCTGCACTTACACTTTGCTCCTTCACCATTCCAGCCATCCAAGGCTTTGTTAAAGAGTTCAGTCATGCTGAGCTGAATGTGGGGTTTCACATCAGCACCACTGCAGCAGTCACTAGAACACACTGTGCCACATTCAGAGCATCTTTGGTAATAATTCTTTCTCAAAGAAAAATGCATGGCATGATTCCAGGACTGTTCCCTAGCATAATCCATTACAGTCTCCCAGCAGCATTATTCCCTTTCAGTGCTATTCATACAACCATTCTATGTAGTTTCCTGTTGCAGGTCTGCAGTCTCATCAGCATCTTATCCTTACTGGAAAAAGGCAGCAGGCCACAGACTCTCAGAGACTCGAAACTTCACTATGTGCAAGACTAGGGATTTGATATTTTTCTCCCTTTGTTACTTTATAGTCTTTTAAGGTCATTATTACCCAATGCAATGGAGGCAAAGCTACCAAACACAAAGGAATTAAACCTATACAGAACAGCAAGAAAAAGGAAAGCATTTCCACAGTCAGGCTCATTCTGATGCCAGCTGCTCTGCTTTTCTACCACAACATTTCACCTACCTACACCCAGTCTTCCAACTACAGAAGCAAAGAATCAGCAGCTACCAACTTCTCCTTTAGAGCTGTTCTAGTACCCTGCAGTGTGTAATCTGTGAGAGCACAATTATCCCGCAAGTGGCTCACTCCACCTTCTGGGAGGGTGAGCACACTGGCTCATGCTGTTCTTCTTTCTGTCACTACTGTACTTCCTTTTTCCTGCAGTAATTTACAGTGGCAGTGGGATGATACAACTCACAAGCACAGTAAGCATTACCCAAAATGGAGAAAACCCTAAGCTGTCTTTTGAACAGTACACCAGAAAGAATAAAAAATCCTATTAATAATAGGGATTTAGGAAGGTTACTGTCTGTCACTAATGGAAACAAAATGGTTTCGTGTTACAAGAAGTACAGGAAAAATTCTAAAATAAGAATCTTGCTTGAGGGTTTCATTCCCTGTCTCCTACAGGGAAGGCTACATCCTTGCTAAGCAAAGCACACACAGTACATAGCTCAGGTTCCTTTTTTCTTTTTTTTTGGCATGTAAGCCTTACTATGCAGCAGAGTGAGAGCCATCAATGATGTACTTGTGCCTGCCCAAATCTCATAACCTCTACATTTAACATCTGAAGTTCTATGGAACATTTAACATCTAATCAGTACTATGAATGATGACAGTGCTGCTGTGCAGGGCAAGAACTGCCACATGCACACAGAGAAATGCTGTTATTTTGCAGCCTTAAGTGGCAATTTTAATCTGCATTAGTTTTCTTCAGCTGCTGGTTCAAGTATCTTCCAGAAGACAATTTATTTTAAATTCCCCAGCAGCAGAGCTTGGTCAACAGTTCTAAAAGCACTCAGATCAACCAGAAACCCCAACCATGAGGTATGACTAGTCACCAGGCCTGGCTTAGGGATGTTAATTTCAGCTGCAGCTTACAATGGGCAAGGTCTATCAGGAAGATTCAGTGTTAGCATAGACCAAAAGAAATGTTCTGTGTGCTTATCCACCTACAAGCCCTCCCTTCCAAGCTCTGTGGGAGCAAAAATAGCTTCTGGAAATACCATCAAATTCTAACAGCTATCCTTCCTCCATTGCAGTGAATCTTCCTAACCACTTTTAAGGCACAGTACCTCTCATATCTGTTTTTAGAACACCTGTTCTGAACACTCTCCGCTACCAGCACTTCACTCCAGACTCTTCCCATATGGTTTTGTCGAGTTCTGAGCAGAAATAAAGTTAAGGTTTGCACGTTTTAATAATCCTGACTTGGCCAGGGTGGGCACGGGCTGGCAGATCAATGCAGGCCTTGCTGCTGCTGGGCTTCTGCTCCCTGCAGGCAACAGCAGAATCACGGAATATCCGTGCCAATGGCCCAGTCTGACCGTAGCGGCACAGGGACGCTGCCAGCTCCCCGCGGGGTGGCAGGGATCTGTCAGCGAGATGGAGAGGTGGCAGCAGTGCCCCTTGTCCCGGGCACGGCGGGGGCGAGGCACGGTCCTGAGGGGCCAGCCCGGCCCTACCCGATCTGCATCACCCACGCTCCGGGAGGGAAATCACCCTGCCACGAGACGGCGCCGAGGATACCCGCACGGTCCCGGCAGGGTCTGCCCGGCAGCAGGCGCAGAAGGCGCTGCCATGGCACCTCTTTGTCTGCCGCCTGCACCGGGCCAAGCGCCGGGGCGAAGCCCGGTGCCCCCGGCCGCGGTGCCGCCGGCGCAGCGCTGCTATCTCCTCGCCACCCTCCGCGGCCCCGGGAAGCGCAGATCGGCGGTGCCACCGCCCCTTTCGTCCCTTCCTTCACCGCAGCTCCGGCCCGGCCACCGTCACACGTCCGCTGGGCAGGAAGGAAGCGCGGGAGGCCAAAGGCCGCCGCGNCCGCGCGGGCCCCGCTCGTCGTCCGCCATTGGCCCCAGCGGCCCGTCCTGCTCCGCTCCCGGGTCGGCGGCGCCGCCTCGCTGCGGGGGAGGGGCCTCCCCTCGGCCCCGGCCCGCGCGCCGGGAGGGAGGGGGCGCAGCACGCGTCACTGCGTCACGTGGCCGGCTGGCGGGCGCGCACGCCTGACGCCGCTTCCTNCCTCCTCCTCCTCCTGCGGGGGCGGCGCGTGATGCAGCCCGGAGCGGGCGCGCGCTCCCGCACCGCCCTCCCGCGGATCATGTGACCGCGGTGTTTGCAGGCGGTGGCGTGAGCGGCAGCGGCGGAGCGCGGGGCGGGGTGGGGGGGGGGGGGGTGGCGGCAGCGANAGTCCCGCCGCCCCCGGGAACGGATCGCCGGGGCAGCGCGGCCGTGATGTGGATCGGGCCCCGCGGCCTGCCTGGCGCCGTCGTTCCCCCGCGCCGGCAGCTCTTACCCTGCGGGTTGCGCCGAGAGCTGCTCCGAGTGCGAGCGGCGCTACGGGGGTCNAGGTGAGGTGAGGTGAGGGAGCGGCAGCGAGAAGGGGCGAGCGGTGCTTCCTGTGCTCCGTCGGGGCTCGGCTCTCGTCCACTCCCCGCGGTTTCTGAAGGGGTTCGGGGGGATTCTTGTGCCCTTTGCGATTCTTCTCCTTACTGCGGGTACGGGAGACAAAAGTCCTGCGGTGTCGCGGTTCAGGGCCACACAGGCGGGATGTGGCAGAGAGCGGGCAGGGCTGAAGTGGCCATTAAGGTTTTTAAGACGTTTTGAGAATTTTGAAGAAATAACTTCTAGTTTCGTTGGCTAAATGTGCCTCTTCCCTTTTCCTAGTGCCCGGTGAGAGAGAGCGCTCGCTTTTCTTTTGAGGAAATATAAATTTCCCCCATGATGGCTTTTCTGGGAGGGAGTTCCTTAATTTATGGGACCGCATACTAAAGGTTACTTAGAAATTCCGGGACTTGCCAGTGCAGTGTAACAGGTTTGACGTTTTGTTAGGCAATGTACAGGTTTAAACTTTAAACTCAACAAGAAATTATTTTAAAGTATGTGCTACTTAAGAAAAATATGGGGTTGAGATTTCAGTGGTTATTTAATTCTTGGGTTTTGCTCTGTGTTATTTCTTGAATGTGGGAAAAGACATATGGTGGAGAGGGTAGCTTATAATTGTATCAAAATGCACAAATGCAGCTAATTCTAAATTTGGTATAAGTTGAGAATAACGCTCCTTAAATTTACTTTTGGGAGAGAATATGATGTAGTTATGAAATGCCAATGCTAAATGTTTTCCTTGAGAAAGTTAGTTTCTAATCAAGGATGCACATTGTAGGGAAAAGTGCATTTTTCCAGAAAACAAGGTGTTTTTTGTAGGTGCATGTTACCTTCTTTCACAGGCAGATATAAATATAACTACGTTTTAAATATTTGCAGGTGGGTTATCTGATAAGTTAAGCATTCAGAAGTGAAATTGAACAAAAATTTCTCATAAATGAAGCAGGGGTTTTATTTTCCAGCCCTTGGGCCTCTTTTTGACAAACTGAAACCTGTTGCTTTTTTGAGTAGGAAAACACTTGCTATTTCTTTAAGCACAGAACACCAGCACTAATACTAAAAAGGGAACTAATCAAGAATTTTATTTTTGGCAGGTACAGCTAAAAGCTGAAGCCATAAGTGCACCCATGAGTGAGCAGCACTAGTCGTGTGCATCCATGGCCTCTGTGCCAGTAATTCCAGACTCTTACAACCATGTCTTGGCAGAGTTGGAGTGTTTGGATCCGTTGCTCTCTGCGCTCAGGTTGGATTCCAGTCGTCTTAAGGTGAGTTTGTGGTGTATGGCTTTTTTTTATTTTTAATTTTTTTTTTTAAAGTCAAGTAATGACCCCATTTGGTTAATTATTTGATTAAGCCATAGGATTAGTCTAATTCTTTTTGGGATGTGATGCTATCTTAGTGGGGGGGAGTACTTGGGGAAGAAAGAGTGAAGACGATGGACCCTGTTACTATGTGTGTGTTTCCTTAATGCAGCTGTGGGTACGTAACATAGCCTGACACAGCTTACACTGTTTGCTCCAATTGCAAAGTGCTGTTTAATAATCTTCACTGCCAGTTGTTCAGGAGTGGTACATACAGCTGGCAATGAAGCCTTTAAAAAATCACTATGATAATGCAAGAAAAAGATGCTGTGATCAGAACTTATCAGATTATGCATTATGATTTTTATTCCTTCAGTGCACGTGTATAGATGTGTCAAAGAGATGGCTGGCTCTAGGCAGTTCAGGAGGAGGACTGAATCTTATCCAGAAGGATGGTTGGAAACAAAGACTCTTTCTCACTCACAAGGTAAGGATGAAAATTTCCAAAAATGGGGCTGGGAAAGAAGCATTATTTCAATTTAATGTATTTTAAGAGTCAATAGGTGCCTTCAGCTTACTGAGTTATCCAAAGAAGGTGAAGTTTTGGACTGCTGTGTTTAAAATAGGTTGTGGTTCTGGAGGGTATCCCCAAGAGTGTGTGGTATATTAGGTTTCATGAAGTGTGAAAAATATTACTTCGGAGTGTCAGACCTTTGTTTTTCAAATTCATACACTTTTTAACAGCAGCAACAAAATCACCTGAATATTTAAGGATTGGAAGAAAATTTTGAAAATGAAACCAGAGCAACTCACAAGTAGATAACTCCCAGAGTTTGAGTGTCCGAACTGTGGCATACCTGGAAAAGTGAAGAAAAGATAGGCTGACTTGCTGTTGCTGGAAGAGATTGTGAAACAGGGATTGTTATTTGTACAGCTAGGTGCTATTTCCTGGGAGGCACTGCTGCTTCCAGTATAGCATGAATGCGGCCAATTTTTTAAGGCTGGATGCACCTCACTTAGTTGTGTCAAAACAACTTCCAAAGGTGTGAGGGCAGAAGAGTGATTTCTGTGCTTTCCAAATCAGAGAACGCACTGCAGTCCATGCTTTTGATGTTGTCATGTTGTTGTCAGCTGTATCTTGGAGTAAACTCAGTGTTTGCGAACAAAACTCAAGCAAACAGTAAAAACCAACCGCATCACAGCAGAGTGGTAGCATCTGTTGACATGAATCTGGTCTGTATCTTAAAGACAAAAGCTGCACAGTGGTAGAGGCAGTGCAGGAATAAGTTTCACCTGCTTTTTTACTCCTGTGCTTGCTTTCAGGAAGGTGCTATTTCCCGGGTGGCCTGCTGTTTGCACGATGAAGACTATGTTGCTGTTGCCACCAGGTGAGTGATCTACTCACAAACCTGAGCACTGGATTAATATTTTTAAGAAGCTTCAAGTTTCAGATGTGGACAGCTGCTGAGAACTCAGAGTTAACTTACCAGGTTAACTGGTAGAGGCCACTACAGGATAATTGTCTGCACAGACAGCTTACTTAATTTTTTTTTCTGGGGTAGTTGTTCTACGTTAAGTATTATTTCTGTAGCAGAACATCTATGGCAGAGGTCATACATGAGTAATTATGATGATAAATGTCTTTCTGAGACCTTTCAGCATGAAAAGAAGCATTTTCATTAACATGGTAGATTGAGATTGATAGTTAATTCCACTTTTATTTGTTAAAATCCATTTAAATGTTTTTCCATATCCTCACTGGCAATTGTAATAACTACAAGAGTAGCCTTACAAAGCTGCTTATACATTGTAGTGCAAAGAAGGACACTTGTTCTTCTCCAGAATTGAGTGTAACACTCGTTGGAAGCATGCAGCCTCAAACAGAACCAGCTCTGAGGCATGCTGCTTTGCTTGAGTCTCCTCTTCTTTGGGAAAATGCAACTTTATTAACTGATAAAACATTAGAAGACTTATTTTCAACCTGTATTCTCTTTTTAACTTGTAGCCAAGGCCTTGTAGTAGTCTGGGAGCTGAATCAGGAACGTCGTGGGAAGCCAGAACGGATTTATGTTTCCTCTGAACATAAGGGCAGAAAAGTCACAGCTCTGTGCTGGGATACAGCTGCCCTTCGAGTTTTTGTAGGAGATCATGTGGGAAAAGTATCAGCCATCAAGATTAACACATCGAAACAAGGGAAGGTAAAATGTTGCATACTTCGATTGATACAGAGGGTGATGTGTGGAATGTCTTTGTTTATTTTAGCAAAGTGAAACAGAGCAGGACTTGCCAGCTGATGAAGTTCTGGTAGCTTTAACTATTGGGATGAAGAACCAGTCTCTTGAGACAACCATAGAAATCCCGACCCATGAACTCCCCGATCCTTATTCTGTCTATTTTAGTAATGCAACTTGAAAATGCTTTCAAATGTTCAGAATTTAAAATTGGTCAATCTCCTGCTTCTGGGAATTTACAAGTATCAAGGTTAAGGGTCTTGGTGTTGCTGAGCCTATTGGCTTCCATGGACTCCAGCTACAGGTTCAGCTGTTTGTTTTAGTCCGCTGTTCAGCTGTTGGTCAGAGAAAAAGCACAGCAAAATCTGTGACTGCTCTGTCTGGATGCTCTCATTCTTAAACATCTGGATTAGGTAAAATAAATGGTAGGTGGTCATAGAGCCTATATGCTTTATATTTTGTGCCAAGGACATACCTGTTAGTGATAGCAGCCTGATTTCTAGCCCTTGAGTGTTCTTTAACTTTTGCCTCTACCAGGTCCTTTCTTTTTAGTCAGTAAAAAGGAGCAGAACCTGGAAATAGTTGTCTTCATCCAAGTCCTTTCTAGCCATCATGGAAGATTTTGATGGAAAATTGACTTATAAGTAGCAAGACCATTATTACATTTAGATAAAGAGGGTGGGGAAAAGTCAGCTGTGGGAAGAGAGTGGGGGAAAAAAGGGCAAGGCCCATGAAATCTGTCTGTTCACACCTGTTAAAGGAACAGGACTGTTGGATTTCTCAGATAATGCACTTTGTCATATTCCTAAGGAAGGAAAACCACTCAAAGCTGGCAAAAATGGTGACTGTCTGAATGCAGACAAAATTTGAATGGAATTCCCAGTAGTTTTCTTATCCATAAGTCTGAGACTGTTCATCCACCCATACAAACTGAGACACTGCTAGGATAAATAGTGTGTGGATAATTTGTGGCAGGGTAACAGAGAAGCTGAGTATGTGAACAACCTAATTCCAAGAGAAGTTGTTTTTTGTATCAATTAATCCCTCTGATCTGTTTCCATAAAACTGCTAGCTCAACATACCTGTGGGGAGAATTGGGGAAAAAAGCACAAAGCTTAGAATAGCAGGAATAAAACTCTTTCTTAATGTTATAGGGGAAAAAAATAACCTTTATAAAGAAATATCAGGATGCTACAGGTATATGCCTCTTTTTTTCTTAAGTCTTCTGTAGTGGTTTTGGGAAAAGGAGGATTTAGACTTTTGTGCTTCTGAGCATTGTCGTCTTGCTTTGTTAAGACAGAAGAAAGGAACTACTCTGACTTATACTGTGTATTCATAGCATACATGAGTCTTTTCTGAATTTTGCAATTTTAACATAATGAAACAGTCTTTACTTTGGACTGAAGACCAGCATGTTTTCTTTTTTTTTTTTTTTCTTTTTTAACTGTAGGCTGCTGCTACTTTTGTGATGTTTCCTGTCCAGATTATAACCACTGTAGATTCTCGGGTGGTTCAGCTTGATTATTTGGATGGAAGACTACTGATATCTTCACTTACCCGCACTTATTTATGTGATACTGAGAGGCAAGTTCTATTTTATTTGTGAAATACTGGACTTCAGAGTCACACACGGTTTCTGAAAAGACATCAATGTCTCTTTACCTAGCCCATGCTCCCTCAGTCTATTTCTGAAGATGTTGGAAGGGGTAGTGTCAAAAGCTTTACTGAAATCAAGATAAACAACATCTGCTGTTCTCCTCTCAATTTTCCAGCCAGTCATTTTGTTGTAGAGGGCTGTTAATGTAATTTCCCTTCCATAAATTCCTGCTGACTATTCATAATCACTGTCTTATTTTTTCATGTGATTGGAAATGATTTCTGGGAATGTTCATGCCTTCTCATCACTAGGTTGAATAACTGGTTCTGCTGAAAAAAACCCCTTTCATCTGAGCATTCATTTCAACTAATGAATGTTACTGCACCCTGTCTTGTATAAACTTTGGGCAGGCTTTGTAATATTCATTACAGATCTTTTTCTTAAGCATCAAAATAAATTCAACAGCTGGGATTACGTATTTTTTATTATTCAAGAAAAGCATAAAATTAATTAGGGCTTTTATTAATGCTGCCTTACTTAACAAGTATATTTTTATCCCCTCTAGAGAGAAGTTCTGGAAGATTGGTAATAAAGAGAGAGATGGAGAATTTGGAGCCTGTTTCTTCCCTGTTGGAAAAAACAGTGGGAATCAGCAGCCATTAATATACTGTGCTCGACCTGGCTCAAGGATGTGGGAGGTGAACTTTGACGGGGAAGTGCAAAGCACACATCAGTTCAAGCAGCTGCTCTCGTCGCCACCTCTTCCTGTTGTTACTCTTAGGTAGAAACATGAATGTTATCAGTGATAAACTAGTTTGGGACGTCCTTAAGACTGAAAAGACTAAATAAGCTCCTGCTTCAGTCAAATGTTAATCCTAGTTGTCATCTTAATATGGTCTCCTCTAAGAGGTGTAGTCAGTAATTATCAAAAATGCCAAAACCTTGATTCTGCAGCTGTGTCTGTGAGCACAGTGAATGCTGCTGTCATGAAACTATATTTATTTAAGCCAGCCATGTATTTACAGGATTAAGAATTTTAGAAAGTAATGTTATTGTAGTTATGCTTCTATGTGATAATAATTTTATTTTGCAGGCAGGATCCTCATTATACTGGTTCCAGCTGCTCTCCACAATCTTTATCTTTCCCCAAGCTGCTGTATTTGATGTGAGTATTGACAGCATAACTTCCTGTTGATAAAGTAGGCTTAAGAAATTATATATTCTCCTAATTTATGTTACCAGCGTCAGGCTTTTGTGTAAGAATTTCCCAAGTATCATGCTAAACCTGTCTCACACCTTGCTTGCTATAGTTAAGCCAATGCAATTCCTGCATATTTTATGAGTTTTTAAAATTTTACGTATTTTACCACAATTCACTGTTGTTCCTTTAACATATGCTTTGATTGCAGTGAGCACTGTGTGGTGACCTGGACAGAAAGAGGCATTTATATTTTTCTTCCCCAAAGCCTGCAAGTCTTACTCTGGAGTGAAGTTAAAGGTAAACTAAAGTTTCTGAAATGTTGCTTTATAACATGGTCTGTTACACTGGTCATTCCTGAAGTCCTTGCCTAAGCTATTCAAGCTCAATTTCTGCAGCTGGATTGCAGAATATTTATAGAAAACATGTCATCTGTCTGGTATATCCTTGAATATCAACCATCTCCCTGCCTCCTCCAGCCAACCCCTCCTTCCACAGATCTGAAAACGTGCTTCTGGAGAAACAAAACATGGTGTAGAGTGACTCATAAAATACAGTAGTTAAAATACAGGTGATTAACCTGCAGTATCCTTTTCTCTTTACTCAGACTCATTGTCAGGTGTCCTGTGAAAGATAATCTGGCTGCTGAAAGTTTAAAACCTGTGGTTTTTTTCCTAAAACCTGTCTAAATTGCATACAGCAAATATATTTGTTTGTCAAATGAGTGAAACCTCATAGACAATGGTGTGTTTGGTTATAAGCAATGTCCTACAATAGATTTTGTCAGTCAGTCTTTCCCCTTCTCCATATTTTGGTGTTAAGTTTGCAATACTTTTGTTGTGGAGTGTTTGCATACAGCGTAAGTATTGCATTTGAAAATTTCTAGAAGGCCAAAGTTAGCTTCCTTACCAGTGAATATTTTCCTTCTGTTTCAAAACTAAGAATTATGTATTTGTCATCTTTATCAGGCTTTAATTTTTCATCTCAGAGCAAAAGGAAACTTTTTGGTAATTTAATATATTTTTGAATGTTTTCTAGAAATGCAACTTTGGAAAGTTTTGACACTGTGTTTTATAGTGATTAGGTGCTAGGTCAGCACTCCTCAGTGTTTGTTTTCCCCGTGCCTCTTGTGCTTTGCACTTATTTGCAGTCAGGTGGGAATATGCTTTCACCTTCTTTCAGGGACAGAAAGGAATGTTGATTAATGACTTCAGTCCTTCAGGTATTGCTCTGTGTGTGGTTTTGCAGACATTCAGGATATTGCAGTTCACAAGAGTGAGTTGTTCTGTCTGCATACAAATGGGAGAGTTGTGCACCTCTCCCTTCTGCTGGTGGATCGCTGCATAGAGCGTCTGATGAGAAGAGGATTCTGGACCCTTGCTGCCAGGGTCTCTTGTCTCTTCCAAAATTCAATTGTTTCTTGCAGAGTAAGTAAATACCTGTTTGTAAATGTGAATTGTGCAGTACAACTTCACTGTCTTTACTGTCCCCCCTTCCATTAAGTTTCATGGTTACTGAGATTCATTTTGTTGGAGTTTTCAAAGTTATCTAAACATTATACTTTAAGGGTGAAAATCATCCTGCATATATAGTATCTTTTGTTTTCATATGTGCATTAGAAATAATAATGCTTCTGTTTCACTGTGTGCTTTTAGGCAAGAAAAAATTTGCCTCTAGAAAAGCTGGAGCACTTGAAGTCTCAGCTGGATGCTTCAACCCAGCACGATCTCACTGCACAACTGGAAGAACTGATTGCAAAGTTGGAACCTCTAGATTCTGCATGCAGCAGTAGAAGAAGTAGTATTTCATCTCATGTATGTGTATTGGTAGTGCCAAAAATGTTACCTACAGGTTTTATCTTTATGGCTTAAAGTCACCTTGTTGCTCACTTGGAAGATGAGGCTTTCATTTCTACACTGTCTACTACAGCTCATAATGCTGCATTCTAAAACTAGGTGGGGTGAAGAGGTATGAAACACCACTGCTTGTATTCTGTAAGCTCAGACCTCTGCCTCTTTCCCATATTATTTTAGGGCTGATGGCTGAGATGTGGAAAAAGATTGATATGAAGATGGCTTTTTCCACAGCTCTGTTTAATGTTTTAATGTGCCTTGGTAAAGATAGTCTTGGTTATAACTCCAGTTTTGCGTGATGAAAATGAATGTCTGAGTGCTCAGAGCTGTCTTAGCCCTATTTAAAAATTGTCACACTCAAAGAGAAAGGAGAAAGCTCTAAATAAAATCAAAGCATATTTCTAATAAATATACAGCTGCTTTTCAAGAAAGGGGAAATATTTCTTAGTTAATACAATATCAGCTCCTGCTTTCACGTTGACAGTGTTTAAAAGGAAAGTTTTAAAAGCCAAGTAATGTAAATACCATCTTGATGTGGTAGACAAGTTTTTCTTCATTAGCTGCTGTGAAAGTAAACCATATAGACTGACCGACCATGGGCAAAAAAATGTGTGTTGGTCCTGAAACTAGATAACTTTGCAGGATCTGTAATTGTGCTAGCTAGGTATGGCTGGCCAGCAAGAATAGAGATTCTTGGGTATGCGGCTACAAAGGGGTGAAATTACAGTCTTGGCTGCAGGACTAAAGCGGAGGTGGGTTTTGCCTTGTACTGGGTACACCAGTTGTTCCACGGGCTGCTTACCTAAAAGCCATTGCAGCATACACATCTTTTTAAAGTCACTGAACTGCGCACTTGCTGGCATCTGTGTCCTTTTCCATTCTGGATATGGTAGAAGTACTCTGTTAAATAGGAGTTTTCCAGGCAGTGAATTATGAAATGCTCTGAAGTTATTTGTGTGGCTACAGTTGGTTGAGTTCATTGCAGAAAGTTGATCAAGGAGGTACAACTCACATGATGTCTGACTCCCCTCCATGGCCTGACAGGAAAGCTTCAGTGTCTTAGACTCTGGAATCTACCGTGTTATCAGTCGAAGGGGCAGTCAGTCAGATGAAGACTCATGTTCCCTCCACAGTCAAACATTCTCAGAAGATGAGAGACTTAAAGAATTTCCTGCACACCATGAAGATGGACAACTAGAACTTGGTAATGTTTCTTAATGAAAATGTTTGTTGAATGTGTTTGTTTATTCTACAAGAATTTGACTGGGTTGGCTCTGTGCTCTTACTTTCCACTATCAAGTTATTCATTATTAATACATGTAATTTGATCAATTGAAAGAGTCACCCCACTTTCCAGTCAAAATCCTTCCTGAAACATTGGGTTGAAAAGCTGGCTCCACAGAATCCAGGCTTAAAAGCAAACAAAACCCAGTGAAACAAAAGGTCCAGAGGGCTTTACCAAGCATGGGCTTCACTCCAACTTCCCCCTCTCCATGTGTAATTGAGTATTAGTGCCAAGATTCCTTCACTGTCTATGCCAGTGTCAATTGAGTTTCAAATGAGATTTGTTTGCTGCCAGTATTCTTTTATAATATTTGTTCTAGAAAATAATTTCTTTGTCTGGATTCTGGCTTATGTTTCTTCAGGGAACGCAGAAGGGTTCTGATAAGTGTTCTTAACTTTCTCACAGGGTTTCCTTTGTACAGGAGGTCATCTCTTACACATGTAAACATTAGTGTAGGGGTGCTAGAATATTTAATAACTAACATTTAGCCCATGCAGGCAGCTTTTTTTATTTTCTGACAAATGCCTGTCAGTGGACTTAAGCTAGAGTGAGACTGTAATGGGTCTCGTTCTCTGCTCTGGTTGGGTTTGGGAGGGGATGCAGAAACCTGGGATGATGAGGAGCTGCTTTAGTTCTAAGTATGATTGATAGAGAAGCTTTCCTATAAAAAGGCTATTTTTTAGCTTTTGCAAGGACTAGGTGCCAGTTGAGGATGGAGAGAATTTGGATGCTTTGGAGAAAGCCATACTGGGGAGGGAGAGTGCAGAAATTGGAATTTAGTCCCATACTTTTCAGTAGTGTTGGCTTGCTGACTAAGATACACTTAGGTGTACATGTGCCTCTTTACCTGTATCACCATAAAAACAAGTGAGGAAACTCTGAAGCACATCATTCCGAGCATTAAAAGTCAAAATTCAGGTGACTTAATTTTTGAATGTCAGGAGATAGAAGGGTTCTGTGTGTTCTACAAGAGATGACAAATTTGCTGATTATTTCCAAGTAGAGAAGTTCTAGATGCTTCATGAAGCACGAGTACTTGATTTGGTATTTGGAAGAAATGGACTTTGTGTTTTTCTGCTCACAATGACATAAGATGTAATGAGTTTTTAGGTTTCTAGTCTGCATGATGAACAAAACCAGCCTTATTTACAGCCAATTGTAAAGTCAGTTGTGACCTTTAGGCACTGTCAAGGGATTCTGATGGAAGATTTTCTGTAACAGTGCATCATCTTTTCCTCTCAACACTGTGGTTACTGCTGACTGTTGCAAAGTGCAGTGTCATCCTGGCTTAAAATGATCCCTTTTTTCTTGTTGACATCACTTAAAGATAAGTGTGTGTTTGTACCAGGAAATTATTAAGCAAAACACATTGTAAATACTGTCAGGGCTACAGGAGAGAAAAGGAAATAGTGATTCAGTATTTCCTGTGATTCTTATCAAAAGCCTATGATTCTTATCAAAAAGTGAGCTGTGGGCTCACTTACATTTTTAAGTCCTTTCAAATAAGAAGGTGGTTCATACCCTAATCATGGCTTATGTGTCTCTCTATTCACATGTGATTTAGATTTTGGAAATTGTGGTCACAACTGACTTTACAATTGGTTGTGAATTGATGTATGCTGCAATACTTAATCTTCCTAGATGTATAAATAACTCAGTAGATTAAATCAAGGTTTTGTCCTCTAAATGGACTGTAAGTCTAATTTTAGAAGATTGATCAACAGTAGTATGAAAACTTCCTTTTTCTCACTATACAGCCAAAACACTGTTAATAAAGCAGACTTAACTAGGTTCAAAATCTGTAGTAAAATGGCCCTTGAAACCTGGCTCCATGCATTCCTGAGCATTAAAAAGGAAAGTATGGTGGGCAGGTTATCCATTAATGAATTAGTGACTTGCAGTTCATTCCGCTGTTGCATTTTTTGCCAGGCCACTGTTTCGTGACTTTTTATTTCAATTCCATTTGTCAGAGAGCGTATCTCATGCATCTGTGGTGGTTGAGGCTGACCGGAATGAGGCATTTCTCCCATTCAGTATTCCTTTGTCATTCCGTTCCCCGTCTCCTCTCGTCTCTCTCCAAGCTGTCAAAGAAAGGTAAAACATGCAGCAGGTTCACTCATCCATTACATCTTGCCCTCTTTTGTCCCCTGGATTTGTAGCATTGTGTGTTTTAGTTCATACTCTGTTCTGCAAACATGTAACACCTGAACTGGAACACTAGCGATGCAGTCAGGTTTGCCAGGCAGTTTGAGTCTTCATCTTGGTTCTGGTGAAGATACAAAGAGCTGCTGGTAACTTCAGTGGAGCCAAGACTTCAACCTCAGTTTTAAACAGTTAATAATTGTTACGTGTCTAGGAATGCTTACTGTTACCCTATAAACTCTGATAGTGGTTTGTATTCAAAGGAAAACTTACTGAATATTGTTTTGGAATTTTGCCTTTCTGTATCTTAGGGAGGGAGCTTCTTATGTTGCATAGGGACAAACACTAAAATATTCAAAGCAGATAGATATTGCTGAAACACACTTGCAAAGTGGTCTGTCCTATACCCACATGAACTTTTCAGTGAATCTAATTGGTTTCCCAAATACTTATGGAAAAATGGTAGCTTATACCTGCTGCAATTAGATCTGTATCCATTTTATGTATAAATCACATTGGTATTTATAAACTCTTTTTAAAAAAATGGGGGATGAGGGCATGGGCATACAAATATGAAGGTGATGATGTTATATAAATAATTTAAAAATTTTATGAAAGTGCTGTCTGTTAATTACGTAGCTAAAATGTCTCTGGCCTGGCAATGGTCTGAAAAAATGCGCAGCCTTCCTTTGATCACTTCAGTATGTAAATCGTGTCCTGCAACAAAGAATTGTGGCTGCTATCAGCAGTGTGAGGATCTCAGAATAAACATCAGAAGTACATGCAATGTTTTGAGTTCTTTCTAAACCATAAGCAGCCTTGAGGACTTTACTAGTAGTAAGTGTTTCTGCTAATAATGAAAGCTACAGTTTCAAGTATTTGCTGCATGCAATTAATCATTAAATAAAACACTGTCATATTTACAGTTAATTTGTAAAAGTTTAGCTTTAATCCTTCTATACATTCGAGTCCAATTGTTTTGGTAACTTTGAATCCTTTCTGCCTTCTGCAGCAAGCTTCAACTACTGCTATACCTTGTTATAGTAAAAAATGCTGGGTTGGGGCTTTTGGGATTTTTTTAATTTTAGTTCTAGAGCAGAAAGCAGGAAGCTTATTTTTCTGTTCAAATCTTGTTGACATAGTTCTCTTCATGGCAGTGGTAGAAATAATTGAGTTCTGGTACATTCATTAAGCTTTCTCTTCAGTAAAATACCTGAAGGAATATGGACTGCTGAGTGAAAAGGATGTTGTTGGTGGGCTTTGTAATCTGAAGAATTAATTTGAAGCTTTATAAAGTGGTTTCTTAACACCAAGAGTGACATAATTTTCTAAAGATACTTTATGTTTAAAAGCTTTAAAATACAGTGTAGTCAATCTGCATTTATTTGCATACAAATTACAAATACATGTCAAAAATCTGTGGCTAATGTTGGTATGTGATCCTGCTTCTCCAGCAGGAGTGTTAAATACTTCAGGTTTCTATTCTGTGATGAAAACATGATCATGACTGGAGTATGAATTTTGAGCAGGTTCTTAGTGAGTTTCATTTCTGTTGTTCGTCACAGCTCTCATCCTTTCCTTAAGAGTTCTTCAGATTATAAAGTATCCGGAATGATGGGTTGAATGAAAAGAATGCTTGGTTTGTTTGCTTCTGAACTTCTGATTTTAAATATTTGAACTTGTGATTCCTAGTGTTTCCAGCTTTGTACGCAAAACAACAGAAAAGATTGGCACGCTTCATATAAGTCCTGAATCTAGAGGGAAGCATGAAGCAAAGGATGATGAGCAGCTGCCAGAACTAACTCTTAATGCAGTAGCATCTCCCCAGGAAGAAAAAGAGTGAGTGCAAAATCACATTTTCTTAGTAGTTATATTTTTTGGATGGCCTGAGGATAGCAACCTGACAAAAAAACTCTTTCAGGCAGAATGAAGAACTTGGCATTAGGTTTTTCCAGCTGCCTTCATTACTGTGGTGGGTTTCAGTGGTTCTCTCAACTCCTTTCTTAGAGCTGATGAGGCAATGAGCACAGAACTAAGTAATTTCATATTCCAGTGCTTATTTACCATTTTGGACTAACTTTCATACAGTGGCATGGTACTGTTTTTTGTTCAGTACCTGCAGAAATCTACTGTAGCTGCAGTAGAAGCAATAATAGAAAGCCACAAAAATAGTATTAGCTGTTGCTCTTCATGCCCAGTTTATCTATAATTTCTGATGAGCTATTCCTTCTTACAAGTGATAGCTTTGTATTTAATAAAGGAATTAGTGTTGAGGAAATTTTTCAGGAAGTCCTCACTTAAATTATTGATAAGACTGAAATGAATGTGCTTTTCTAGGTCAGAACGCCAGAACTGCCAGCTTCCAGAGGAGGACCATCTGAGAGATCTCAAGGCTGCAACAGCAGAAGCTATGTAAGCAGAGAAACTTCTTACTGTGTAGATATGTAGGACTTAGGCAGAAAAAAATGAAAAATGATTGGGTTTTTAAAATTTTTCTTTTAAATTGTTTTACATGCATGTAAGAGTGATGCTCTAAATGTCTATTAACATAACCTGAAAGGATCTCATTTGGTGAATGATTTGATTCCTCTTTTTAAAACCAAGCAAAACTCACTAAAAGCTTTTCTAGTGTTATCCCTTAAGTACAGGCATAGTTTAAAAAAGTCATGATCACAAATAAAAATTCATTCTGAAAGAAATCCTAGGGAGCTCAAAATGTGCTGAGATCAAATGTAGACAGTGTGAAGTAGCCTAAATTGTTTGATGCACTCAAAATCACAAAAAAACCGAACAACTGACTCCAAGTCAGGTGTAGGAGTATAGTTACACAAAGCATGTTTGAGACTTCACTTGTGGCATCTTATAATTCTTAAACTTAGCAAACTTCTTTTTTATGCTGCAGAGCCAAGCTCCAGGATCCCCTGGTTTTGTTAGAACCTCAGTGTATAAGAAGGATCTTACAGGAATGGCTTGTCTGTCTAGAGGAAAAATTCAGCAAGGAGCATTCTGCTTTATCTATTAAGAAAAGCAAGACTGTGTGTGCTGAAGAACAGAGGGCAGTCCTGGAGGAAAACCTGCAAGTGGCTCCAGCTGGCAGAGACCAAGTAGACAAGGAACAGAGTGGTATTTTGGAAGACTGCATTGAAAAGGAAAACACTGATGTAACCTGTGCGAGCAAAACCACGTGTGAAAATGGTGCTGATGTGACTGGGCCTCTGGGCTGTGGCTTTCAGGTGTCTCCTCCGTGTGCCATCAAACCTGATGTTCTGAAAGATCTCATGGAGTTGACAACTCTGTGCTTTGAGCTGTGTGTCTTTTCTGGTAAAAGTGGTGAGGCTGAGGAGAGCTCTGAAGGAAGTCTGTCACCAGCAGCTTCAGGGACCTTGGCTTGTAGGTTTATGCGAAGTTACTTCTTCCTTTTGGATTTAAAGAGAGTAAAGCAGTGTATAATAATCACATGTGCCACCAGCCCTAATGTATGGGAAACATACATTGCAGGATTGAAAGGTATATGATGAATACTGTATTGCTTTTTAAACTGAAAATAAGACTGTTTGGGAGGGAAAAAAAAAGAAAAAACCTTGAGGACTCTCATAATTGTGTCTGCAGATTTCCTTCTGCCAGTATAGTGTGGCAAGGGGACAATGCTTGGTGTGTGGGAGTTTTTGTTTTGGTTTTGGGTTGTTTGGTTGATTGTTTTTCCCCCAGATACTTCCCTTAGGAAGAACTTAGCTGGTTAGAACACAGTTCTAATAATCCCAGCATTATGGGTTCAAGCCCTGTAGGGACCATTCACTTAAGAGCTGGACTTGATCATTGTGGGTCCTTTTCAACTCAGAATAACCTATGATTTCTTGAAAATAAGAGCTGTTGGCTCCTTGGAGAGAGGTTGTTCTTCTCCCACTTTGCAGCTTAGAACCTGTTGGTTGCATGGACCTTGTTAATTGAACACTCTAGTGATCCTAGCCTATTTACAAACATATGAGCTTCTAAGAGCAAAAGCATCGTAATTGGAATCACAGGTCTGTAGAAACAAGGCAGAAGGGAGAGGAGGGGCTTCAGCATTTGCACTGGAATATTCAGCTTGGAAAGGAATGTAGTTAATATGAAACAAAACTGAATGGAGTAGATGGTTCCATGCAGATAAGTGGCTTGTAATCACTCCATGCTTCCCTGTTCCACAGAAATACTTTCTGATCTTTTTGATGCCTCTTCAGTTTTATTGAACCAAAGCTTCATGAGGATATTGGAAAACAACTTTTCTGTTCTCTACACTCAGCTTCTGCCTGATGTATTTCTTTTAAGAGTGAATTAAATCCTTAGCATTGATTCTGCTCCAGCAGAGCGCAGTTAAACAACAGAATCTTCCTTTGAGGAGGTTTGGTGTTTGTGTTTCTGGGAATCTCTTCCCTGTTTGGATTCTGAGAGCCCTAGAAGTGAAAGTAGTGTATGCGTTCCCAGTTTGTCTTTAGTTGGACTGCACTTGTGCCTGGAGGTTAATACCTGCATTTCATCAGGTTCGAGGAGGCGGCTGTTGAACTTCCCAGGAAAGCAGCGATAGCTGTTGTTCAGCAGAAGGACAAAAGGAGGGGCAGGACATGTTGAGGAAAAAAATTGCCCAAATCTTGTAACTTGTGCACTGATTTATTTCAGAATTAACTTGTCACAGTCCAGTGGCTTTAGCAATGGAAAGTGAAGATATGTTGAAAATACTGAAGCTGCTGCATGACCTCGGGCCATGGGATGACAGCCCACTCTTGCTGGCACATGCTCAAAGGTTTGTACCCAAATCATCTGAACTTCCTGGCAGGGATTGCTTACCTTACCATATAATGAAGATTCCTGGAGTTCCTTAGAGAGATCGTCTTTCAGTAGTATTTTGAACTTGCAGGAGATGTTGAAAAAATTGTTTTGCTGCTTGGTACTGAAAATAATTTTTATTCTCTCTTTCTCCAGGCTTTATGAAAAATTTGGAGAAACAGCTCTTTGGCCCCTGATCAAGTTCTACCCCTCTATTTTGCCTTCTGATATTAAACAGCTTTGCAGGAATGATCCAGCTCACTTTTTAGCATATTTAGATAGTCTGGTGAAATCAAAGCCAGAGGATAAAAGGTGAGGGCAATGTTTTCATCTGTCTGCTCTCTTCATTGTGTAGCTGTGTGGAGGTTTTTTTGTTTTGGCTTTTGGGGACATTTTTTTGTGTCTGCTTGGTGTTCTTAAGCATTAGGTTCCAAGTAATTCTGCCAGTTGTAGCTGGCCTTAGACTGGAGTTTTTGTTAGATTAGTATCTAGTTTTAAAAGGGGTTTCCTAAATAATACTTTTAATGGAATTAACTTTTTTTGTTCCTGTGTCTGCAGTTCAGTGTACCAGGGTTAGATGGCGTTTAAAAAAAAAACAAACAAGGAAACCAAACAAAAACAAACAAACCCCAAAAAAACCCCAAACTAAATCTGTGGGAACTCAACCTGCAACCTTGATTTTCTGTGGTTGCCTCAGTTTCTAGAGACATAAATAATTTTAGGCTTTTCCACATTCAATTTTACATTCTCCACCCCCACACCTTTTTTTTTTTTTTTGTTAATTTGTCCACACACCATCTCTGCTTCTTTGTATCTGGTATATTTAAAACTGGTGGGATTTTTTTTTCAGTATCTGCTTTGTTTTCCAGGCCGTTTCTCCTTAGGTCTCTTCTGCAGCCGGAATCTGTACGGTTGGATTGGTTGTGCTTGGCAGTTTCTCATGATGCTCCACAAAGGGCAAATACTGTGGATGAGGAAGGAAATCCCAGGTAAAGTGGATTTCACCTAAGGTCCTGAGTGTAGCAGAAAGACTTAACAGGTCTGATTTTGGATTAGATTTTGTATGGAAGTTTGGATCACTGACTCCTTGGAGCATTTTGTTGTTCAGCAGGAACAACCAAATGCCTTCCAGAGTGACTGCTCTACTGCGACTGCACATGGTGTTTCATTAATTTTTCCTCCTCTCTTTTCATAAATCTGCTGTAATTTTCTGAAGAAAGTCAATAATGCTTTAAAACTGAGTTTCTCATCTTCTAGGCCACGATCGCATTTGTTTACTTGGGGCTACAACCAGCTCATTCTGCTCTTGATTAAACTCCCAGCTGATTTTGTTATGAAAAAGAAGATGGCTGACATCTGTAGATCACATGGGTAAGGAGAAAACTTGGTAATTCTTGATAATTAGTGGGTATTCTGACCCTGAGAAGATACAAGTGTAAATGACCCGTCTGCTTCTTCTTAGGACAGGTTTTTTTAAAAAAGCTTTCCTTTTTTGAGGGTGAATATTCAATGTCTGATTTAATGTACCAGATGAGAGGTATTCTTCATGTCCCTTCTCTGTTTCTGACATTCATTAAATTTAGTTGCTTTTGTCGCTACTGATACTTAAATGAGCATATGATTGTTCTTGACTTTGGTTTGAACTGAGTATTTGATTCCTAGAAATCTTTACTTTCTTATTCAAGATTTTGGCCTGGATATCTTTTTCTCTGTCTGGAGCTGGATAGAAGAATAGAAGCCTTTACTAATATTGTTCATTTGGATGATTTGAACCTGTTGAATGGAGAAGATGGTTAGTGATTCTTAAGCTATGTAAACATACTTCTGTAATGTAGGAACTGACCTTATACAGCGGTTTGTCCAAAGCTGAGTTGAACTTTTATTTTTTGAAGTGTTTTTGTAGCCCTGTGTGTAGTACAGCATATTTGAAATGCATAAATGGGTATACTCTTGTATCCTCATGCTGTGCTTTGTGAAATCAGTTGTGCTAGAAAATGCTTAAAAGTTAAAGAATCTTGATTTGTTTATCAGTTGGGAGTAAAAGCTAATCTTGGTGTTGTAGACAGAGGAGTAGGAAACCTTCCTGCACAGCACAGCACAAACCTCCCCCATTACACGTGCAGACACCCAAAGTTAGGGTGAGCAAACCATTGTGCCACAAGGCAGAACTTACAAAAAGATGGATGAAACTTTGTCTCTTGACTTAATCCAAAGTCTTGAATACTGAACTATTGTAAAGCTATGTGTGTTCACCACTAAATCTTTACACTGAGTCAGTCAAGGCAGTATATTTCTGTGCACAGTTTGCTTGTTGATAATGCTTGGTTTCCTAAAATTTCAGAGTAAAACAGAATAGCTAGCTTCCCTTTTAAGTACAGATATAGTTTAAATAGTAGTCTTAGAATAATCCTTGTTTTACAAATAATGTAACAAGCTCGTTTTACATCTAGGTTCCATTCCAGAGACCATAGAAGAATGGAAGTTTGTTCTGCATCTTGCACGGAATCATAGCACAGCTTTCCACCACCACAGCCCACAGAATGGCAGTGCTGTCAGCAACGGAGGCCCAAGCTGCCCAGACTCCATCACTGTGGAAAATGTTGCTCTGTTGCTGGCCAAGGCCATCGGCTCAAATCGTGCCCTGCTTCTCTTGCAGGAGTGTGGCTTGACACTAGAATTGTCTGAGAGATTTACTGGTGTCTGTGAGATACTGAGAATTGCTGAGAAAAGGCAGAGGTAAGAGATGTGTCAGCAGAAGATCTACACTATTCTTTTTGGGTTTTCTCCATGCTTTATAATTCCTTTTTGGTTAGCAAGGAGATAAAGTGCTTCACATTTTTACCTTTGGTTTTAGACTCATCTGGAAGATTTCCTATTATTTAAGAACTGTGTGTTTTGCAATACAGTCATTTTAAAATTGAGGATACAGGAAATCATACATTAAAGGTGTATGTGAAGGAGATTCTCTGAAAGAGATCTGTTCTGTTGAGGCCTGTACAGACTCTGATCTCTCCTATTCCAGGATGTTACTTCTGAAATATGTGGTTTTTTACAAACTCTTTAAAAAGCGAACCAAAACTCTGTTGTTCTCTGTTGTTAGCTTTTTTACTATTTGACCTTTTCTTCCCCCTTTGCTTTAATTGCAGAGCGCTGATTCAGTCCATGTTGGAAAGGTGTGACCGGTTTTTGTGGTCTCAGCAAGCATAGAAAACAACTTGAGAGAACTCTGGGAGCATTTTTTACAGTAATGACTGTACATTTAAGTGCCTCTTAAATTTCACAGATCCTTAAAAATAACAAACTCCTGTCTAAAAGTTCACTTATACTGAGGCAGTCTCCATCTGGCAAGTATCTGACCTGGAAGTGATGACAGTTCTTCCTTAGTCCTTTGGAGATGACTTTTGAACTGTAGAATATAGATCAAAACAAGCCAGTATTTATCTTGAAACTAAGCTCACGGATTTGCAAGATGAAAATTGCTGAATTTATTTTCTGAGTCTAGAACTTAAATGTTCAGGGACATGAGCCCTTAAGTATTAAATTATGGTGTATAAATTTTTTTTTGTTTCTTTGTTTGCAAACATAAGGAACCATTCCTGGGAAGTATCTAAGCCTATACTTGTTTAACTTTCCTGTGAATGACATTTACCTTTACTATTGCTGTAGAAGTGTCTGTTATGGTACCTGTTGGTTTTTTCCCCTCCTTAAATTATATGGACAAGCCTTGCCTATTTGAAATACATTACCAAGCCAAGTCTTAAAATGGGAGGGAAATATTTTTAAGTAGTGGATTTATGGTTAAAAATGCTGGTAAACAGACAAACTTGTTAAATGAACTCGCTGTTAAACTACAAGCACAATATTTCTAAATTGCCCATACCTGTTTGTGCACTGTGACCATAAACATCAGTTGTGATACTCCAACAAACCTTGGGACAGTGGAATTAGAATCAGAGTCATTTAAGTTGCAAAAGACCCTGAAGATCCAACCCTCCAACCATTAGCCTAGCACTGCCAAATCCACCACTCAGCTATGTCCCCAAGTGCCACATTTACATGGTTTTTAAATGCCTCCAGGGATGGTGACTCCACCACTTCCCTGGACAGCCTGTTCCAGTACTGGACAATGCTTTTGGTGAAGAAATGTTTCCTGATATCCAATCAAAAGTTCTCCTGCAGCAACCTGAGGCCATTTCTTCTTGTCCTATCCCTTGTTACTTGGGAAAAGGAAACCCACTCCCACCTGGCTCCAGCCTCCTTTCAGGGAATTGTGCAGAGTGATGAGGTCTCCCCTGAGCCTCCTTTTCTCCAGGCTGAACACCCCCAGCTCCCTCAGCTGCTCCTCACAGGATTTGTGCCCCAGACCCTCCACCAGCTCCTATTTCCCTTCTCTGGACTTGCTCCAGCTCCTCAATGTCTTTCTTGCAGTGAGGGGCCCAAAACTGGTCACAGCACTCAAGGTGTGGCCTCAGCAGTACAGAGGGACAATCCCTGCCCTGGTCCTGCTGGCCACACCATTGCTGATCCAGGCCAGGATGCCCTTGGCCTTCTTGGCCACCTGAGCACTGCTGGCTCATGTTCAGCTGCTGTCAGCAGCACCCCCAGGTCATTTTCTGCCCAGCAGGTTCCCAGCCCATGGCACTGCCTGGGGCTGTTGTGACCCAAGGACAGGCCCTGGCACGTGGCCTGGCTGAGCCTCACACGATCGGCCTCAGCCCATCGATGCGGCCTGTCCAGGTCCCTCTGCAGAGCCTTCCTGCCCTCTAGCAGATCAGCACTCCCACCCAGCCTGGTGTGTCTGCAGCCTGCCTGAGGGTGCCTTTGATCCCCTCATCCAGATCCCTGATAAAGAGATTAAACAGGGCTGGGCCCAACACTGAGCCCTGGGGAGCATCACTTGGGGTTGGCCACCAGCTGGATTTAACTCCCAGGGGTGGATTTCCTACCACTCTCTGGCCTGATCATCCAGCCAGTTTTTTGCTTGGTGAACAGTCCACGTGTCCAAGCCATGGGTAGCCCATTTCACCAGGAGAGCACTGTGGGAAGCAGTGTCAAAAGGTTTTCTTGAAGTCCAGGTCAACTTTGATAATTCCACAATTAATTCTGACATTTTGGAAATTTTGAAATTTTTATTTTAATATTTTTAAAAGCTGAAGGTTTATGTGAGTATTTTTGGATGGATGCTGTCAAGAAAGGAGTCTTTTTACATATCTGGTTGAATATGATGATTCACAAAATCACTTGGATTTTATATCTCATTTACAGAACTATGCTTTGTACTAGCACTCTTTCTGTATTTAATACATCTTTGAACAAGTTTCTTTTTAGGTTCTAGTTTTGACCCTCTTCACTGTCTGACTCACATTTTAAGCAGAAGGCCACAGCATCTGGTCAATATTCAATTTTCACAAATATTTAAATAAAAAAAGTAATGCATTAATTGGTACTAAATTTAATTAAAATTTGATAATTTTGTTTTAAGATTACGTGAAAATACTGCTTGATGAGTAATCTTTTTATGTAGACTTGCAGCACTTGTGGTGCTGCAAAATAATGCTTTTCATCAAAGTAGGACTGAGTACAATGTTTGGCCTTTTGAGAGACACAGTCTGCAGACCATTTCATCTTGTCTGCAAGAAAAACTTGGGTGTGGAGGGTTGGTTACTTCACTAGGGGAAGGGAAGTTCCAGGAGATAATGAATGTCAGGCTTTCAGCCAAAGTGTTGCTTGCGGAAAAGCCAATACAGAGCTATTTCTAAAAAAGAAGACTTTAAAGCGTCTGGGGTTTACATACTGCTGTTGGAAATAGAAAGATCTGTGCCATCAGGAATAGCCCATGCTCTCTCAGTAAGACTTGGAATGGGAGCCAGCACCTACCAGATGGTGTTGGTGCCTGTTATCGTCCCTGCCAGATGAGCTGCTGCTGCCTCAGGGGCTGCCACAGTTACCTACCACAGTTTCATGCCATGTGTGGTGTAGCTGACTGCTCCCCTTGCCTTCCTCAAAGGAATCCCTGGATTTCTGAGAATGTGCCTGGCTTACCTCTGTATGGTTCCAATTTATTCACTTGGTGTGTTTTGTGTACACATCAGTCTCTTTCTTACTTCCGTGGGAGTTTTGTACACTTGGTTAACTTTGACTGAGGGTTGGGGTTTTTTTTTTTCCTTTACAGTAAATCATAATTCCAGTTAGAGTTTTTTTTTAAAGAAATGTCATGTCAGAAGGGTCAAACAGGTAACATAATGGAAAGTGTGTGTTCAGATTTTTTGTCTAAAGTGACCTTGTGTTTATCATTTCAACTAACTTGGCTGTCAATAAAGAGTGAGAGTTTACTCTCTGAAGAAGAGTTGGAAAATGAATGTTTCCTATTCTGGATGAGTTTGTTTTCATCTCATATGGGTAGGGTGAAGGGACTGAAATAAGAGTGTAGTATTCTGTTTTCGAGTTTATTTGATTGTTCTATTTTTTATTAAGGCATTTCTATGCTAATTAGTTATAAGATGGTTTGCCCCTGTGTACCCCCTGCCCTTCCCAGAGTGGATCCTTCCCTGAGCCCCTTTGTCCAAGTTTTCCTGCGTTTCACCTGCCTGTCAGACATGTCAATCACCCTTCTCCCCACCACTTCACCTGTCAATCTTCCCTCTGTCTTTGTCTGTCACCTCAGCCCTGCCCTGATTCTTGAAGAAATTTCTGTATCAATCACCAGAGCTTTCACAGGCGATTTGTCCATTAGACTCTCTTTCCAACCCTAAGTTCTCCCATTTGCCCTTTGCCACCTCTCATCCCTCCCCCGAAATACCCCTATTGGTCACGTTAGGTTCTATCCACCAGGTAATTGCCCCCTTTATAACTCTGTCTGGGGCTTAGCTGGAGGTCACTTACCGCTGCCTCTTTGGAGGAAAAGAAGAATAAAAATCCTCTGAACATTACAGCCGGGACTGACCCTTCCCTTGCTCTTGCCTCTGACTGCACACAAACAGAAGCGCTGCATCAGCAAGCCAAACCACGCACCTGGCTGTTTCTCTCTGCCGTGTGCTGGCGAGTCCCTGACCCCAGCGCACTGGTGCCTGACCGAAAATGCCGCGTGGGCGCGTGAGAGAAACGCCACGTGAGAGGGTCTTCTGTTCAGAAATTACTGAAACAGAAATAGCCTCTGTTGCACAGAGCAAGGCTCCTGTCAGCCCGCTGAGCACACATCGCTGACAGCTCAGCCAGCCTCAGGGGGAAGATGAGCTGCAGTTCAGCTTTGGTTTTTGTGTGACTGTTGGTCAGAGAGACCCTTGAAAAGCAGAGGTGAATAAAGGGGACTTAGTCTGGAGCAGCTTTAAATAGAAACTGGTGCTGATATTTTCTTCTTATCAAAGTATCATACATTATTTCACTAGTAGAAACCTATGCGTAAATCACTTTTGCTTCAGATAAAAAGCTGCATTTTCAATCTGCTTCTTGAAAGGAGATAAGTTTCCAGTAATTCTCCATGTCTATAAGCCCAAGGTCACTGGTAGTGTGTATTCAATACTGAAATTAATTATTGCACATGTAAACAGAAATAAGGTACTGTTCTTTCCCAGATTAAGAAATAACTGCAGATATTATTGTGCCTGGGAATTCACCACATCCCCTTTCTCAGTCTGACTTTCTTAGATTGCAAAATTGTGGAATGTTTGTTGCACTTAGTTTGCATTTATAGATATTTACGGTTAAAGGGCAACCAGTATGGGGTTGCTTTTTATCTTAACTGCATCAGAATGTACAATGGTACATTGTACAACCAAGAAACAGTCTCCAGGCCCCCCTCAATGTGTTGTGCACGTGGACGTCCCAGTGTGCATGTGCTGCCAGTGTTTCTTGCTAGGCCAGGAAGAAATGCTCTGTTCAAACCCTCCTCCACACTTGGAGGCAGCTTTGCCTCTTTCTGTTGCGAAAGCAACAGAAGTGTTGGCTGCAGCTCATTTCTGTGAGCCAAGGGTCATGAGCTGGACAAGAGGATATGGGAAAGCAGGGCTCAGGCTCTTCCCTGCTGAAGCCCCAAGCTGCAGCTTTATCTCAGCTCCAGCATTGTTGTCACTGCTGCTGTCCTTGCTGGACACCAGAGGATGCACTCTTGCCTTCTTGCAATTGTCCTCATGTTTTGCAGAAATGCATTTTTTGTTCTCATTGTCCTTCATGTTTTGCAAAATGTTGGTTTGGAGAGGATGTGAAACAGCGTAAGATTCAAAATATCCTCTATTTTGAATCCAGAGTGTGTGAGCTCTTGTAGGGAAAAAGTTCCTTAGGTCAGTTTTGAAGGCAATGCTTTGTTCTAAGGCCCTGGGCAAAGTTCCACATGCCAGTACCCCAACTTACAGGAGTCATTTTCCTTGTTTTTTAAAAACCTAAAAGGTGACAGGGCTACTTGCGGCCAGCAGAGAGGGCACTCAAGCTGCCATGTACTGCAAGCGTATAGGCCATTAGGATGTGAACTGATTGCAGCAAAACACAGCATTCCAGTGCCTGCAGTAAGCTGAGCTGTTACACTGTGAAGTATCAGGTTCAGGAGTGCCAGGGGACAAAAATCTGTCTGCTCCCTGCTTTTTGCAAGGTCCCCTTGTCCGTTGGGTTAGGGTTTAGATTCTTGTTGCAAATTGTTCCATTCTGAGATACATCACACTACAGAGTATCTGTCTGCTGCTCCAGGCTATGGGAAATTTCTCTTCTCCCCTAAACGTAATTTTTTTGACTGAAGTCCAGTTATGCCCAATAAAAGTTACTGTTGCCACTTTATTTGCTTCATTGCACCTCTTTCAACTCCTGCCTCTGCCCTGCAGCTCCAGGAACAAATTGTTTACAGTAGCAGAGGTGTGAGTGCGTCAGCTACACTTAACTCTCCTGAGGGGAACCTAAAGTGCTCTCCTAGCCTTGCTAAATCATGTACAAGGCCACGCAATGGGGACACTTCCTACACACTCACCCTCCACTGCAACTGCACTCAGCCCTGGAGTTTTCTGCAGGGGAAAGGGTTGTGTCAAGTTGTAAACCAAGGGAAGCAAGCAGGCTTTAAGCAGGGAGAGCACAGTGGGTACTTAAATAGTGAACCATGCCAATAGGGCCGGACAGTTGATTTAAAATCTAGCAGAATTGTGGCTGTATGGATCTGAATTTCCCCTTAGGTAAAATGTTTACTACTGTGTCCACCTGAGCCCCACGGAGCTGCTGTTGCAGCATGGTGGCTGGAGTCCCTTGAGAGGGGCCTGTGAGAGCAAGCTAGGGCAAAATGAACCATTGGGAGCCTCCTGGTGATCTATGTGTCTGTGCTGCCTTAGAGCATTATCAGCAGGGATGTAGGTGTATGTACTTTGCTTTGCTTTGCAAAGGAGTTAAGAGCAACACTTCACATCCCCTAACTCTGGGATTCATCTGGCAATCCCAGCACACATGGGAACTTCACTTGGCAGTTCCTGCAGCCCTTCTGGTAGCGCAGCTCACTGTTCCTTGTGCACAGACACGGACCTGACCTTGTGTTTCAATGTGCAGACAGCCAGGCACCTTCCCCTCAGAGCTCTGTTCAGTCCAAGATCCAAACGAAAGTGTCACCCTTAAGACTTAAAACAGTAACACTTCAAGCACATGGAACTCTTCAGCCTTCAAGGCAGTTTGTCAGTCCAGTTGTTATGAGGAGTAAATAGTCCCAAGGACAGCTGAAGAAGGGCCATATACTCTCTAAAAAATTGTGTAACAGAAGCTATGAGCTTTCAGTAAGGACAAGGACAGGTTTCCAGTAATGATTCCTGTGTTGGGAGTGCTGGTGGGGATTTCCCAACCGTGGGTATCTTTTCCAGTTTCCTCTTTTGAGGGGTTTGAATTGCTTATAAATACCCTCTCTGAGTCTGAGAGCACATGAGACAATTTCCATCTCCTTTGGCTTTGCTATTCTGCAGTGGTGAGTGACATTCTGAATTTTTGAGCTGTGTGCAGTGTTTTGAGCTGGTACTTTGGGAGCAGGACCAATGCTTTAACATGTGGAGCTTCTTTGTACTCATCACACGAGCAGCAGGGAGTGCTAAAATGCAGGTTTCTCATGTGCACCTGCTTTTGTTGTGGAGCTAGTGATTGCACAGAGGGCACTGCTCTTTGCAGGGGGAGAAGGGGATCCTGGGTGAGCCCTCAGTGCTAGGGCAGCAGCGCAGGCACAGGTGGGGGTGTGGTGGGTTCTCAAAGGTGCTCCAGAATTGCTCATCTCTCTCACTGTCTCCCAGCTTCCTGTCAGGCTTGGCCAGGAACCATGAGGCTCTGGGTCTGCGTTTTGTTGCTCTCCGTTGTTCTGTGTGCAAGTGCTGACAGACCAAGGATAGTCCAAGGACTAATCCGAGCTGGACAGTTTGTCCGGGATGCAGCGGGAGGTAAGATGCTGCTACCAGGGGCCCTTCCCTCAGGAACCCCCTCCCCCAGCACAGGTTACCAGCAGTCAATGGTGCAGCTCTCAGAGCTGGGAAATCTGCAGCTCCACACTACAAACCCCCTGGATTCTGCTGCTGGATGCGGGCCTTGATCAGCCCCCACAGGTGCTTTCTGTGGTCACAGCCCTGCACAAAGGCTGATGTGGGGCAGTGCCTCACTCTTGTTACTGTTCCTTGGGCCTTTCAGCTCCTGACTGAGGTGGTACCAAACTATTTCTGGTGCAACTCTTTCAAGTCAACATCATCTCCGTTTCTCTGCTTTCTTCAGGGACACGTGATATGTACAGAGCATACAAGGACATGCGCGAGGCGAATTACAAAGGTGCTGACAAGTATTTCCATGCCCGTGGGAATTACGATGCTGCCCGGAGAGGACCTGGTGGTGCTTGGGCAGCGAGAGTGATCAGGTAAGGGAGTGTGCTTGGCTTGTTAACAGTGAGTTATTAAGGATCAAGGCATTCCAGCTGGAATTAGGTCCTTTTTGACTTGTACTCAGCTTTGCACCTAGAAGGACAGCAGAAGGGAGGGGAAGTAGCTCCCATCTGGGTAGCCAGTCTCTATAGGAATGGTGCCACATGAGTCTTGAGCCTTTCTTCTTGTCGGCCCGAGAAGGTAGATTCCTCTCTCTGCATTTCTGATAAGGAAATTTCCTTCATTGCTGGTTCATTTCCCGACATAACAGATATGGATTCCACCGCGGGCTCTCAGACAAAGGCCGAGCATGTGCTTGCATCTCACTTTGAGAAGCCCTGCGGAAAAGCAGTTTCACATGAGTGAGGGAACCAGCACAAGGCTGAGTTAGATGCAGTCTGTTCAGGTGGCCTTTTCTCCTTCCTCACAGCGACGCCCGGGAGACCTGGCAGAGCGGCGTGAGCGGCAGAGGCGCCGAAGACACCCGGGCGGACCAGGAGGCGAACGCGTGGGGCCGGAGCGGCGGGGACCCGAACCGCTACCGCCCCAAGGGGCTGCCCAGCAAATACTAGCGCTGTACTCTGCTCCTGTCACACCTCCCTTTGTACAGCCGAATAAAGAAATTCTCCTGAGACCTGTTCCTTTCGCTGCGAGTATCCATCCTCCGGCGCGCGGGGCTGCGGTGCAGAGGCGGCGGTGTCGGTGTCGGGGGCTGCCAAGGGGTCCCCCTTGGGACCGTCGGGTGCTCCGGGAGCGCGGGTGCCGCTCCCCGCGGAGGGGCGTCCCTGGGCGGGGGGGTCCCGGCACTATCGCGTCACGGTCCCGCTGCGATCCCATCGCGATCCCGTCACGGTCCCCGCGATCCCGGCGCAGGCCCGGGCGCGGGAGGCGGCCCTGGCCGCCGGTGGGCAGGGGGCGCTGCGGGGCCGCGGGTGCCGCTCTGGCCGCGCCGCCGCCTCGCTGCCCCCGCACGGCTGTGGGGCCACCATGGACCGCAACCCGTCGCCGCCGTGCAGCGATGCGGAGGAGGAGGAGGGAGACGCGGTGGGGAACACGNCACGATGTACAGCAAGCACTGGCTCTTCAGCGTCCTTACCCGCCTCATCGAGGTTCGCGGCCGCCGGGAGGGAGCGGGCGGCGGGCCCGGCGTCAGTCAGCGGCGGGTGGGTGGGACGCGGTCGCTCCCGGGGCCGGAGGGGACACCCGGGGACCAGCGGGGACAAGCTCGAGGACCCAGCAGGCACTCACAGGACGCAAATCCGGGGGCCGAGCGGGGAACACAGTGGGAAAACACCTGGGAACCCAGTGAGGACCCAGCGGCTCCCGGGTGGTGCCGGGGGTTCAGCAGGGTAGTTTTCCCCCCGCCCCGCTGTGTCCCAGGTCATCGCCCCCGCGGAGCCGGATCCCGCCGCTAGCCCCGAAGGAGCCCGGACGGAGCTGGACGAGGAGATGGAGAATGACATTTGCAAGGTGTGGGACATGTCGATGGACGAGGTAGGAGCCTTGTGCGTCGCCTCGGGGCGCGTCTGCCCCGAGTGTCCCGTCAGAATCGTGCTGGCAGTGGGAGAAGGCAGAGAATCAGCCAGGGTGCTCGTTCTAGTGGTGCTGCTCACGCCCTGGTGCGTTGGGCAGGGTGAGGCAGGACAGCTGGGCTGGGGCGGCACCGAGCAGCCTCACCACTGAGCCTGCGCTGGAAAGGGGAGCAGGAGTAGGACAGCAGCTGGAATTAACTCAGGTGCACAACCTGTGTCTTCAGCACTTGGATTATGGGAATGATATTGATGCGAAACAGGTGTATTTCCTCTAGCAGTTGTCATACGTCCTGCCGATAAACAGCCTTTCAAAGTTTAGCTGCAGACTTACAGTAGCAATATAACACAGCTTCGTGGTATTTTTTCAGCATTCTCAAATGCTGGAACAAATTCTTTCTCTCTCTCTCTCTCTCTCTCTATATATTAGTTTAAGTATTATTATTTTTTCCCTACCTTGTTGCTCAGATTTTTAAAATAAACATGGAACATGGGTCTTTTACTCCTAAATAGATGACTAATCTTGTGTTTTAATTTATTAAAATGAGGAGGAGATTTCCTCTTGTGTGTTCCCATCAAGTACTAAAGGCAATCTCTTCAATTGCTTCTTTTTTATATATCATGGTGATGTCATGCCTTGAAACATGATATTTACTGAATTCTGGTTGAGTGTCTGTTTCTGTTGAGATAGGGAGCAATTTGCATTTTCTTGCACATGTGACTTTTAGGTTCGTTCTACAGCAAATCACTGGCATACTGAATCACTAGAGGGGCTTGCTGGCCTTCTCTCATTGGAAAACAAGGATTATTGGTATTAACTGCTGGCAAATAACAAATTTCTTGTAGTGAGTTTGTTGTCTCTTTGATCCAGTCCTTGTGCTGTGGGAACACGTTTGATTTTGCATTTGGAAATGTAGGGGTCCATTTACTTCTTCATTCATTTTCTCCACAGGATGTTGCTTTATTTCTTCAGGAGTTCAATGCCCCCGATATATTCATGGGAGTTTTTGGCAAGTCCAAATGCCCTCGCCTGACTGTAAGTATGGGCTGTCAAAAAGCTGTCCTGTGTTAATAGCAATAGTAGATAGCTCTGTGTGCATTTACATTTATCTCCCTTCTCCCATTGCATGTGTAATGTATAAGGGAACCAGGAGAAAACACAAAATCAAATTTTAAAATGCTTTTTCACTCTGTTTTTAACATGCTCTAATCAGTAAGAATTTTGGTGATGCTGAAGCTGATCCTTGTCTGCTCACATATCCTCATCTAGATACACTAATAAAGGACTGAGTTTATCAAACATAGTTATAAGACCTGTTATAAAACCCAGCAGTCTGGCCTTTTTTTCCTTTTCACTTGTTTCATAATTACTGAACAGAAATGGTCATGAATTTGTTTAGTCAGACCTGCAGAATTGTTGTGGTTTGACCCTGGCTGGAGGCCAGGTGCCCACCAAAGCTGCTCTGTCACTCCCCTCCTCAGGTGGGCAGGGGAGAGAAAATACAGCAAAAGGCTCATGGGTCAAGATAAGGGCAGGGAGAGATCACTCATCAGTCACTGTGATTTGTCATGGTTAAAACAGACTCCACTTGGGGAAATTAATTTATTACCAATCAAATCAGAACATGATAATGAGAAATAAACACAAAAAGATTACAAAAAGTAATATTTGGAATTGTTAAGAGCCCAATACTTTAATTTTATTTTTTTTTTAATTTTCCACTTGTTTTGATGTCACTGATTTCCAGCTTGTGCTATACAGTGCACTGCAAGTCTCAAGATAGGATTTTCAAAGGTATTCAGTGTGGCTGTAAATCCTCTTTGTCAGAAGTTACCAGGTGCTTTACTCCAGGAGATGAGTAGAGACAAATAGAACTTTCAAAGTTTAATGCTTTGTCTTTGGAAAGTACAACCCAAATTTGCCAGTGAGTGCAAATTGGCCATCACAGCTACTGTCATGAAACAGTGTTTGCTGGAGTACCTGCTGTAATTTAGCAGAGCTGGTAGCATGTCAATAATTAAGAAGACAACCTTAGTGGAGAGAGCTGATTTCTGACTTTAAATTGCTGCAAACTAGTGACTCACTTTGTTTTAGCACCAGTCACCTGCAGGTATTTCAAAGCTCTCATGGTCCCCTTTACGTAAGTGTGCATCCTCTTAATGATTACCTTGGCATGAATGTCCTAATGGGATGCACTGCTTTGGGGGTTGGTTTTTATTTTATTTTAGATCTCTTTAATCAGAAAATGGGCTTTGCTGGAAGCTTGTATTAAGATCCCTTTCTTTTGTGAGTGAATATCAGTGAGGGTCACATTTACATAGTGATATTTTGTTTTAGGATTCCTTTTTGCTTTAATATCAGGGCTGTCAAATTAGCTTCAAAACAAAGTATACAAAGAATATACAAGCAGAGCTGATTTCAAGATACATTTGCTTTTATGGAACACCTTAACACCTAAATATCAGCATAGTACCTGAGTGTATTTTAGGCTAGTCTGTTAGAACAGAAAAATCTGTATGGAATCTGTGGAAAAATTTGTATCTTTGTCATTAACTCAGTGGGTCATACAAGCTTGGAAGTCAAACTGAAAAACATCTTTGAACCTCTCTTACTTTTGTCTTATGACTCTGGAAATGAAATTGTGGACTTGCTCATTGTGTCATTATACTGTGTTTTGACCTTCCAGGAAATCTGTGTGGGAATATTAGGGAATATGGCCTGTTTCCAGGACATCTGCATGTCCCTCAGCAAAGATGAGAATCTTGGGTAGGTGTCTGTTTGCTTTGTACATGAGCAGGTACTGCTTGTCTGGACTCACAATCGAGGAATTCATGTTAGAGAATGATCTAAGCTTGCCTGCCCAGCCTTGTCTTCGTTCATAACTTTTGGCTGGCCAGGTTTGTGTGGGAAGTGCTCAGGAAAGGAAAAAAGGACACAGAGCACTATTTTTGGGGATTTTTAATCACCAGTCAGGTTAGTTTTTAAGTTTGGTGGTTTTGAGACACTGGAAGTGCATGCACAGTTAGGAAAAGCTGGCTTTAATCTCAGAATGTGGCTGCAGTTATGAAATTAATCTTTTTATATCTTTTTTTAAAAATAAAGATAGATTTTATTCACTTTTTTGCCCTGCATTTTCTCCTTAAAGCCAAGTGTTACTGCAACGTTTGTGTGATTCAGACTCCCCAACTCTTCTGGAAACAAGCAGGTGGGACATCTCAGAAATTAATGCATCATTAGTGTAGTTTTGCTATGCTCTGAGGGTTGGAGAGAAAGCTGATATGTGGGCTCATTATTTTATCATCCTCTCATTCTTTCCTTTTATTGTTCCTGCATTGTTGTGGAAGTTAGATTGCTCTTTCTGTTTCCACTGTCATTATTTTGGATTTACACTTGTACAGCTAAAAGGAGTGGACTGGCTTCTAATTTGTTAAATGGGGAATTCTTGCCTAGGTTGTTGTTAACTTGCCTCTCTCAGCCTGAGGTGGCCAATGTCTGGGTGGAGAGGATCCGAGAAAACCCTTCTGTGTACGACTGTGTTTGCTTTATCATGTCCAGCTCTACAAATGGTAAGTTGCCAAAACAAGCTGGGGTTTAGTGGATGTTTGCAAAAGAAAAATGAGAACTGAAGTTTGCAATTTCAAGGACAAATGTTTTCAGTTGGGTTGATTTCTTTAAAATAAAGGAAACCTCGTGAGTTTAGAGGACACCAAAACAAACTCGCCCTGCCTTTGCAGTTTTATAAATATATGTAAAACCAACCAGCAAAGCACTCATGGAGGAAGAAGAAAGGTCTGGGGGGGAATAAAAAGATGTTTAAATTGAAAAAATTGTTATTCGCCACAATAAAAGAAAGGACATAGCCCTCATTCAAGGATATACATATGTCATTTTTGAACCTTGAAACAAGACCTAATTTAATTTCTTTTTTCAAGTCAGATATGGATTTTCTATTTTTAAAGCTACCGTATCTGTGGAATGTGAACTGGAGAAACAGTTCAGTTACTCTGGCAGCTGAATACTGTGCAGGCTTTGAGTATGCAGACAGTGCTACACAAATCCCTCTTAGCACTAATTTAGCAAAAAACACATCAACCACCTAAAAGCAGAAATATTTTGAATAGCACTTACGTTTAATATCCAACTCAGCTGTAACAGCAGCTGTCTTTTGTCGAGGAATCCTAATAATATAGCTTCTTCAAATTTTTAATTAATTTTTTAAAATGCCAATTCTCAGAAATCCTGCTCCACCCAATTGAAATAACAGATCTGTTTAAGTAAAATGCAGATTGGCAAGTGGATGGTTGGCATAAAACTGCATATCTAGGAACAAATCTTGAAAAGTTTTAATTCAGAAGCAGAAGTTAGGACTTTTCAGGAGCATGGCATCTCTTTGCAGAATAAAGTTACTGCTTCACTTGTGGCATGA
Organism: Irena cyanogastra; assembly: GCA_013397155.1. NCBI lineage: Eukaryota > Metazoa > Chordata > Aves > Passeriformes > Irenidae > Irena > Irena cyanogastra. Next base: position 326,580 of record VWZV01007567.1, on the reverse strand, counting down.
CAAGGTAGAAGGTCAGTGGGCTTTCCAATAATCTCTATGTATCAAACTCTTTACCTGGTCTATGCCACATAAAGGAATTAAATAAAGCAACCAGCAGTAGGTCACAAAGCAAATGAATTTATTTCAGGCCTGAATTTTCTCCAAATACTTGTATGTACTAGCATTTTGTGAGCTAATTTTTGCGCTTCGTTTTTAGTCTTGTTGAAATAAAAACAACATTCTCTCTTGTGCAGTTGAATTGCTGGTGAAAATGGGTGAAGTGGTGGACAAGCTCTTTGATCTGGATGAAGAGCTGATGTTAAACTGGATCAAAAATGGCACTTGTCGCTCTGTGGGACCTTCTGTAGATGATTCCCCTGAAGAACTTCCAGACTTTAAGATTGTGCCTTGTATACTTGAAGCAGCCAAGCAAGTCCGGTAAGGGAGATTCCTTATAAACTTGTAAGGCCTGTGCCCAAACATCTTGCTTTTAGTGGGAGCAGCACAGTTTGACAGCTCACTGGGCTATGTTTTCCTGGACTTATGGTTTGATTTGAGTCAACTTGTTTGTTTGCAAAGGGAATGGCAGTGATTGCTGATGGGCTTTTCTATGACCAAAACACAGAACATAAGCTCAGTAAGCAGCACTTTAATTTGTCTTTTTGATGTTTGTTCTGTGTAGATCAGATAACCCAGAAGGATTGGATGTTTATATGCATATCCTGCAGCTCCTGACCACGGTGGATGAGGGTATCCAGGCTATTGGTAAGAACCTGGAATTACTATGTGTGAGGGGACCAAGAGAGGCCATAACTTCTGTATCACCACGTATTATTAGTGAGAACAGAAGTTCACATACTTGGAATAAATTTGTTGGGTTGGTGGGTTTCTCTTTCTTTCTTTCTCAAGTGCAGGCTCCTGATGGAGGAAAAGAGACTTGGAGTTTGCTTTATGACCTTGTTTGCCAGGAGCTTTGCCAGCCAGATGATCCACCGATCATTGTGCAGGAGCAAAAGACTCTGCTGGCCTCTATTTTGTCTGTGCTGTCTGCTATGTTTGCTTCACAGACAGAGCAGGAATACACCAGGATGAGGAAAAGTAAGTTGTGCTTTCTCCTGTTCTTTTTATTTTATTTTTTTTTAAAGTTAATATTCACAATTGGTTTTATGTGGGTGTGGAAGGTGGTTCATTTCAGTGGCATTGCATACAGTAAGACTCTTCCCTGGTTACTCAAAATCACAACTAGCCCAAAGTTCAGTTACTGGGTGGGCTGTAAATTCTGAGGGGTTACAGTACCAGAATCTACAGATTCTGCTCAATCTTCTCCATTGAGCAAGTTAGTGAAAATTGCAGAATTGACTTTTGCTAAAATATAGTAATACATTATTATTTTATACATAATATATACTACATATATTTTTATGTAGTAACTTCTTATTTTAGTAGGGAAAGATTCTGCACTTACTTAAATCCCTCTATCATTTCTTACTTTTCAATCTGTGGAAAAGTCTTTAGAATTAAAAGCCTGTCTTGAGAATGTGAGTCAGGGTCACTTGCAGCAGAAAGATGCTGTGCAGTTTGGTTTGTCAGATACGATTATCTGGATGCGGATTTAACATACTGCCCTCGCTGGATACTACTAAAGACAGTTTCCTTCTCATGCTCCTTACACTGGCATATAGTTTTTATAGATACAGGTCAGCTTGCAGGAAAAATTATTTGGGTTTTCTACTATGTTTCCATTTCCTTCTTTAGAATTGTATTTGAGTAACAAAACACAACACTCTCAGAATATACATCCCTATAGCTTTTGTGTAAAATCTGATGGTGTGTTTCAAAATTCTAATGCCTTGAAAGGATGGACAAGAATTTTCAGTGTTAAAGTTCACTGTTCTTATTACTTTGTATTAAGATATGCCACTGATTGGGAGCTTGATTCGTGTTTTGCAATACATGGAGGGCTGTGGGAAGAGAGCTGTTGATAACTCTAAGGAATCTGAGCAAGAGGAGACTGGGAGGACTGATATAAATGAGGAAGATTTCCATTTAAAAATTTTGAAGGATATTTGCTGTGAATTACTGTCCAATATGCTTCAAGAACTAACCAAGGTAAGAATAAACAAAATTATAATAGGGATTTCTGCAGGGTAGGTAAGAAAATAGTATTTACCATTAATGTGGAGATTTTTCTGTGCAAGTGCAATTGCTTACTGGGAATTCATTAGGGAATCAATCAGAAGTAACAACATGTGTGGGAGATGGGAGGAACACAGGTTTTCTGAGGTGTGTGCCAAGATTTTGTATGATAAATTCTGTAGATATATGTTGCCCTTTCTTTTGAATGAAAGCCAATTTATTTAAGAAGAGGAAATATTGTCAATACGTAATCTCACCTACTCAGCTGGACCTTTTTAATTATGGAAGCATTCGGGTTAAGAGACTTGTGATGTGTGAGCTTTCACACCTTTTTGGATCAGCTGTGTCTGGCTTTCTCTGAGAACTGTAAGTTCTGGTTGTTTTACCCATTTGTAAGAACAAAGCTCATTCTGTAGATGCTGTGCACAGTTTTGAGTTTGTTCTTTCAACAACTGTTCATGACATGCTGATTGTATTTCTGATTTTCCAGGAGAATACCTTAGAAGGACTGCACCAAGGACACCTGAATGAACAGACATGTTCCTGTGCTTTCCAGAACCTCTTACCTCTGTATTCTGCTTCGGTGAGTATGTGACAAGGTCTGTGACACAACTGAAAAAGTGCTGCTTGGGTGGCAGGACCTTTCCAAATCAGATATACAAACAGGACAGAATTGCTCAGCCACCAGTAAAACACCATCCAGTGCCAGACAGTCTTACCCCCTCTGTCTGTTCTGCCTCTCTTCAGCCAGAGCTTTGCTGAGATCATCAGCTGATGCCAGGGCCAAACTGTGCTGATATGAATGGATGTCTGAAAATCTATCCTAGCTGAAAAGTTGTCCTGTATATTTTTATAGAAGAATTACTCTAAATATTTTTCATAGGGAACTTTTTTTCTGTGTGAAAAAATTTCTGTATTTCTTTTAAACAAGAAAGTAAAGGTTTGAGGAAAGTGGTACCCTTTCAAAATTCAGACCAACTGGAATTGTGAGGTTTAGGAGGAAGGTAGCTGGTGTGGGGCATTTGACATTATTCCTTGCAATGGCTACTGCTGGCTGCTCCTATTTGGAAGGTACAGAAGTTGAAAGATCCCCTATGCCAGTATAAGAATTGTGTGTTCCATGTAAGTTTGCGGTTTTTTTCTCCACGTGTGTGTTTTTTATTTCCAGGTGGAGAGTTTCCTTGAAGTCCTGCGTGAGGCTGATCAGACACTTGCTGACAATCTAGAAAAACGTTTCCCAAGCCTGAAGGTTCACATCTAAGAATGTACATGAAATATTTTCCTTCTTTGGAATGAAGGTTTTTGACTGTTTCATTACAGCATTTCAGAAATCCAGTTTTCAGTAAATGCAGAATGAGGCAACCTCTTTACCAGCAGGAGGCTTTTAAGAAATGTTCCAGGTAGCCCTGATTAACCTAGGATTAACCTGGTCTGCAAGGGGAAAGAAAGGACTGTAAATCACTTCTTCATCTTCCATCCTGTTTGCTCTGGTAATAAGAGACTGTTGATTTCTAATTGCTCTCCTGCAGAGTAGTTTTCTTTGAATAACTCTTAATTCTGTGCTTTTCAACTGAAGTTAAAACAGCAAAATGAATGAAATGCACTGAGTAGTTCTTTAACATGGTGCTGGTTTCTTTCAAGTTGCTGTTGGCAAAAGGAGGATTGCTTAATAGAAATCCCCTTCAAACATCTGATAAAAACAGTTAAATTATTGTGTTGTTTGGGGATTTTTTTAGATCATATCAATACCTTGAGCAAGTACTCTAACAGAAACATTTTATTCTGCACCTTTCAAATCTTCACACTTCTACTGAAGCCTCATCTTCCTTGCAGCTCTGAGCTGTAGTGTCTCAGTCCTGTGCAGTTCAAAAGATTTGAGAATATTGTTACCAATGGTCTGTGCTGCAGCTTCCAGCCATTGCAGGTAACTACCCACAGTTAAGAGTTGCAGGGCACTTTGGATTCAATCCCTGGTGTACTTGCAGACCTTTGGGGTTTTTTGCAGCAGTCTGTGCTTCAGTGTAGGAGTGTAACATATCAGTTCTCTTGATTTGTTGTATGAATTATCTCAGAATGGCATGAGAAATGCCATGTTTTCCATGGGGGAGGTTAGGGTGTTAGGTCACTTGCAGGAAATTCAGTGTACAATCTCCTAAAACTTTAATTATATGATATTTTAACTGCATTGCATTTTTAGATCCTGCCTGCAGTGGACCTGACACGTTCTGAGTCTGAAGAGGCAGCCCAGCAACACATAAACTTCACTGTTTCTGTAAATGAGAGCTGAAAACAATTGGCCTTGATTAGGTTTGAGAGGTAAAAGCAAATAGGAACCAGAGCATAGAGTCACATACACACATTCGCTGGCTCTCCAGGTTTTACAGACTTTAGTGTTATGCTGGGCCATATTGTGTTACCAGAGTTACCTGGACATGTGATAAAGTACAGTATGTGTATATGTATATACAAACTTTCCATCCCAACCTCCACTTTTCAAAACCAGTGCAATTCAATCATCCTCCTGCCAGCAGCATCTTAGCTGTCAGCAGGGAATTTGGAATTGCAAATACCTGACCTGTGTTGCCAGAAAAAATTGCCGTGGTTTATATAAATTTTTGTATGCTATGTTTGTTGGGGAAAACTGGTGACTGTGAATCAGATGACACCATTTTTCATACTACTTTAACAGTTTTGGGATATTTTCTTAAACCTACAGATTTGTAATAAAGTTTCTTTAAAAAAAAAACAAACCAAACCTGTATGCTTTCCTTCATTCTAGTGTCAATTAAATTTGTTTTCTGAGCCACTGGAAATATCTGTTACTCTAAAGTGTGTCAGTTGTAAGAGGAAAATCGAACCTCTTAATAATGTCTGTCTACTGTAAAGTAAGTTTTCCTTCATTGAATATTTATTTTAACTCTTGCCTTTTTTTGCATAGTCATTTTTATGGTCTGGAGGTTATCGTGTGTCTCATCCCATAAACATTTTTTGAGCTTAGTGTGTCCCCAACTCTTATCATAAGTGTCTTCCATAGCGAAGAATTATTTCTGGTGTGCATCTCCTGAAATTTGTCGTAGTTGAAATTCTGCAGTAGCCATGTAGTGTAATATAGAAAAAAAAAGCTGAGACAAGATTTGTTGTTTTATTTTGTTCCTTCTCCTTTTCAATACACCAATATCCAGTGTTGGCTGATGAACTGTTAAGTGTTACTGATATCTGATGCCTGTCATGTGACTGATGTCGTGTGGGAACCCAGGTGGGTCCCATCCTCCTGCTCATCAGCCACAGAAGGAGCTGCAGGAATGGTCAGTCAGCCTTGCTTCAGCAGAATGATAATTCAGGTATGCTGGGAATTTTTATCCGTGGTAACCACGGTGAGTTGGAGACTGGGATTCCCTCTTTGCCCACCCCTTGTGAGTTGCAGCACTGCTTTGGGGAGTGGGGCTGGTGCCAGGGAGAATTCAAGGCAACTGTGCCATGTTTGTGGGCTTCAGAGAGGGAAGAAATCATTTGTGGGAGTAGGTGGATGGTGTGTTTGGAACTGGTGCACGTGTGTTTCATCATCCTGCCAGCAGGGACCTCCCTTGGCTTGTGCTTCATGAGCACCATGTGTTTGGGGTTTTGGTGAGGTTGGGCTTTTTCTGGGGAGGGGCAGGGAGGGTTTGAGAGGTGTTCAGGTTTTGAGTTTGGTATTTTTTTAAATTCCCTCTCCTAGACCTGTTTTGTCACCCACTGGCAAGCCTGAACTCTTTAGGCCAGTTGATTCAGAATGGTCATCTGTCTGTCTACAAGCAGGTGAGCAGCTTTCTTCCAGACCAAAGATCTGATTAACTCCAGCACATCCTCCTTTGGGGGAGAAATAAGAAGTACTTGTCGCTGCTCTGTGGAGGGCTTTGAATAAAAGTGGGTATCTGAAGCATTGAGCTAAAGCAGCAGGAACTCAATCCTGCTTGGAGAGAGCTGGATGTGACTTGTGGCATGACAGCAGTTATAGAAAATTGAGGCAGAAAGCAGACTGGAAGGCCTTATTTTAAATTAGTCTTAATAGAGCCATATAATAATTCCATTCGAAGATAGGATTCTAACATTCTGTTGACTCAGCTTTTATGCACATGTAGCATCTTCATCCCACATTGTAACTTCTTCCTGGTGGGACAAAGCTCCACAAAACCAAAGAAACTTGGGATGTGGGAAAAGAAACAGTGGCATTGGAATCCTTTATCTGTTCCCTTGGCAGTGCAAGGTTGATGATATCCTAATGCTTGCCCAATATTCATGATGCAAATTTGTCCTTTCTGGTAGACTAAACGCTCTTTTCTGTGCTTCTCCATATCCATGTCACTCTGCTTGCTTAATTTTCTGTCACGACTGTTTTAATTCATATTTTGTCTAAGTGCTGTGGTGAGTCCTTTGTAAGATGAAACTGCCCTGTTATCAACACCTGTCACTGAAACTAAGCTGCATCCAAAGGAAATAATAAGATAAAATCTTTATTTCTAAGTGAAGTATCTTCATAGTTTATTATATTGGCATTAACAGGTATGGAGGTGTTACTGTGGTTTTGTTTGCCTGGAAAATCTGTGTTCTTTCTCACTACCCTTATTTTGGCTGCTACTGGGAGTTACAAAAGCAAGCAGTCTCTTATTTTTCATGGAAGAATTTGCAATTTTTTTTTCTAGAGCAGAATCTTTTTGTCACAGCAGTTCCCTAATGTATCATTTTATTTCCCCCTCAAAATTAAATGTCCTTTTTCAGCGCTCACCGTTTGCTTTTCATTTTGTTGGCGATGATGGTGAAATTCATGTGCTCTGCCAAAGTCAGTGAGAAAGGAAGAGCCTGCTACACCTGAGGCAAGGACCAGTCTGCTGTGATGTTATACAATTTCCCAAAACCCCTTCATGTGAAGGCAAACCCAGGCAGCCTCGTGCCTCAGCCCTGCAGTGAGTGAAGCCCCTCAGTCAGAGTCGACGGGGCGTGAGCTGAGCGAATCTGACATCACCAGCATGGCAAAACAAACCAGGTTATTGCCAACAGCTATCCCCAGAGGATTTTCAGTGGGAAATACTGCTCCTACACCTTCTTCTGTTTCCCTCCCTGATCCACTTTTGCAGAAAGAAACCCGATTTTATAATGCAAGGAGCTGACATCTAAGATGGGTAAGAGAACGGGTTTGCTTCTGGGTGTTACTGTGGAGAAAATGAATGAACGCAGGGAAAACCCAGTGGGGCTCCATTTTTCTTTCTCCCAGGTCATTGCATGTGAGCTGCATGTCTTAGTGATGGGTCAGTAAAGTCTGAGAGCTGAATTTCATACAAGCGCTACTGTGAAAGAGCTTGCAAAGAAAAGGTAACAGTGGTAGGAGGCTGTGAAGAGAAGATAGTAATAGTAGAGAAAGAAAAAAGATGAAGGGATACTGAAGAAAGAAGGAAAATAGGGAAAACCTGGAAGAATCCTGACAAAGAGGATAAATAATAAGTGTGATGTTGGAGGAGAAAGGTATTATATATCAGTAATTATGTTAGCATTCTAGATCTGTCCAGGTGGAATAGCTGATGAGCAGTCACCTATCAAAACTCTAACACTGATCACATTTTCTATTTTCAAAGCTGAATTACCTTTGTGGTTTCTCCTGATCTTATGGAAATGAGACAAGCTTAAGGTGAACATGAGGTCTTAAAAACCACAGCAGATGGGCTAATGAATATTGCTGGATTTTTTTTTTTAATTCACCCACTCTCCCCCTTTTTTTTGCTGTCTGGGTGAGGCATCAGGGAGCCAAATCATGATGGAGGTGAGGCAGAGTCAGGTGTTGGAAGCCCTTGCCTGGCATAGGTCTTGAGCATGACAGAGGCAAGATGTGAAAGCAGAGTCCTGCAGGGCTGGTGCTTGCGTTGCCCACTGGTCTGCAGCAGCCTGCTCCTGGCACAGGCACAGTGACTGCCTGCATCTTTGTGCCCATGTTGACACTTCCCCAATTTATGTCCCTTCATCCAGTTTCCAAGGAAATCTTAGAAAAGCAAATGCACCTTGGTATTCTGTGTTGCAATAGTGGCAGTTATTTATTCTGTGCTTAGGTTATGCAAACTTCATTTTAATTTTGCAGTGAGTTTGTATCAATATTATTTTTGTTGTCATGTATGTAATTTTTGGTGACAGCTCTGTTTAAAGAAGATGTAACTTTAACAAGCCATCTGTTAACCTTACATAGAAAGGAAATGCTTTTGTCAATTATTCCAGTGAAATCAGAAAAATAATTTCCTGGCCTTCAGCAGTAGACCAGTTGCCCTATCTTCTGTCAATAGGAGGATATTGAAACATGCAGGAAATACGTGCACACTTTCATCCTGCCCTGCAATACAGCCACAGTGCTGCATTATAATTAGCCAGTGATGTCAGAAGGTTTCATTCTCCATTAAACTTCTTTGTAGTGCACAAACTCTTTTATTCAACATTGGAGAGTTTCCTCATTAGTCAGGTGGGAAGGCTGGACACAGGAACCATAGGAGGACATTTTGAGTTTATGCCAACCTGATTAGTAAAGATTTTGATTTAATAAGAGAGTAGAAAAGAGGGACAAACACTCCAGATTAGGTGGGAATAAAAAACCCCTGCTAAATTACTCCATTTTATCGTTTGGGATGAAGGCATTGCAATGGCTTAAGGGAAGGAAGAGCAGTAGTGGACAGAAAAGGCTGGAATAATAGGAAATAGAAAAATGAATGGAAAAAACATGGAACAGCAAGGGAGGAGTCTGGTTTTGTGAGGTTAGTAGATAGAAGACATTCATGAGTAGACAAAAAGAAGCACAGGAAATTGCCAATGAGCTGACAAATGGTGTAGGACCAAGGAATGTCTTTAAGAGACATAAATGTATTGGCACTGTGTAGTGTGAGCTGCTCTCGTGGGAAAGTCCCAAGCCCAAATGAAGGGCAGATTTGTCCTTTTCCTTCTTCCCTTATTGGAGAGGTTCTCACAACTCTTAAAAGAAGATAGGAGATAGATGCAAAATATACTGGCGTTGAGCTGCTCTGGAGAGGGGTTGGAGTAGTCCAGGCCAGTTCCTGTCCAGTCCATGTGCTTATGGACACAAGCAAGAGCAGCCAGGAGGAACCTTGAGAAGCAAACTTCTTGCAGCTTTCCTGCTTCTCCAGCCTTTCTGGACACCAGAGCAGGTGGGTGAGGACAGCACATGTACTTTTGAGCCCACCCTGCTCACTTCCCTCTTGTCCAGCACTCAGTGATGAACATAGAGATCAGAACCAGATCTTTTATTTAAGTGTTATCAGTAACTTTAACCAACAGATCTGGAGCCAACCCCCACAGTGGAAGTGTTGAAAACAACCACAGTGCTACTCCACAGCAGACAGCTTTTGCATTGTAAGAGCTCTTAATACTGCAGTGTCACCTGGGAGGCAGACTTATTTCTTGTCTACAGTGTAAAGGTTGAGGGTGCTTTGATAGAAGAACCTGCTGAATGTGACACAGCATGATGTGATTGCCCACACAGGGTAAAGCAAATGCTGTCATGATTTAATTAATCAGTTCTGATCTGCTGATCCCTGAGTTTACTTAGACTTGAAAGAAGTAAATATAATTAAATTAAACAAAGGTCTTTCCTTCCCCCACGTGCTCTGGGCCCTTTTGCTTCTTCCGTGAGATAAAAAAAAAGCCTATGAATAACAGGCACAGTGGTCTTTGTTGTTGTTGTTGTTGACTTAATGCAGAAGGCTGGCAGGAGGAATATTATGCGCAGGTGCAGTATGCATGGCATCAGAAGAAAATGACACATGGGTGTTTGAAATGAGTTTTTTAAAATTTGATTTCCAGTGCTAGGTCAAAGAAGGATAAAAACATCAAGGTTTCAGTATTGCCTGGGGCAGGTCAAGGTAATTTTGACAAAATGTGTTAATGTTTGAGTTGAAACCTTATCAAAACAGAGGAAAGGGGTAGAAGAGGTTCAAATTCAGTTCTTTGTTTAGCCAAAGGCATTTTATGTGTAACTGTCTAATGCTGTACAAGCCCACAGTGCCTTGGTGTGATTCCACAGCAGGTCTGGATGCTTTTCCACCAGCCAGAGGTGGTGCCTGTGCAGTTGTACTGCTCTGCCTGGATGGCATTGAGAGCACACTCACAAATTTACAGCAGTTTCTTTGGCCACAGACATTGTGTAAAAGCATATCCTTGTCCAGTTGTGGGCTTCCTGCCTCCTCTCACGCGGAGCTATTTCTGCAAGCAGCTAAGACCTGCCCTCTCCAAGCACCATGTCTTCATTCCTAGTCTTGTGTCTGTGCTGGAGAGGTTTGTGAAGGGAGATGTCACTTTGGGGAAGGCAGTTCCCTTATATTCTGCTGCATGTGCTTATGTCACGTGTTTGTCATTCACAAATGACCCAGCACACGGCTGTGCAGATGTCATTTATGGTGTGCAATGCCAAATTTACCAGAAAATCTCTGATAACTCCATGGTTTTTCAGGTGAATTTGCCCCTGTATTTCGGGAAGTTAATTCTAGATTGTATTTTTTTAACTGTTTGTACTAATGGGGGTAAGAGAAAGTGGGTGGGGTCAAGAAGCTTAATAAAAATGAGAAATACCCAATCTATTTAACCCCCTTTGTTCTCTGGAGTAATTCTCACATCAGTCAAAGCCAGCATTGATTAACACAACTTGTTCTTGACTAAAATCAGATTTAAAAATAAGCAAATATTTTGTCCATGTAGTTTGCTAGATATTAAAGATGAGTTTGACTCATCCAGAATGAACTTTTTCCCCTATCTTTTCTTTCTAAAAATTGGTACTGTCTTTTCCAACCTGTAATTTTTCCATTTAGACCCTACAAGCATGTGAATAGGTGAAAAGAATTGTGAACAGGTCAGGCACAGTGTCAGTTCACTAAATATATTGTTGTGAATTGCACTGAGCTCTACTTGCACCTCTTTGATAAATCCTTATTAGCCTGTTTTGACCTACAGTTGCAACCTCTTGTCAGTTGTAAGTCTGCTCACAGTTTGCCACCCTAATCTTTCATCCATGATCCTGGTTACTGTTTAGCTAATGCTTTCAACCTTAAATAATCTTATAATGTTTTATTTCTCTGAAATAAAATTTTGTACCTAGTGTTCCTAAAAGCAAAGCTCTCTAATCAGGCAGATGAGAATCATTAGTGTTCCATTTCAAGGTGCCTTACTTTGATCCAAGCTAATTAATTTTGCCCCAATACAAAATTGTCCTAACTATAATGGGAGCTAAAATCTAATAAGGTAAAATAAATTTAGAGGGGGGAAAAGAACCATCTTTCATAAGAACACAGCAAGATGAACAGCTTTTGCCAGTCTTGGAAATGATGACATGTTTCACAACTCTGAGGCTGGACATTTAAAAATTGCCAGTGTGTTTAAAGTTGCTGCTGTGAATTGATGAGTTTACATTGCTGCTTTTCATCCCTAGAGCAAAAAGTGACTGTGGTTTAATTTATGTTGTTCATGCTGGTCAATGGCCAGTGTCTAGACCAGAGGCTGCCCTCTGTCATCTGTTTCCTGTGTGATTTCAGGACTTCAGTGGATGGAGGATGTCTGAAATCTGTGAACAGAGAATGGTCCTCTGAGCTCACTTTGGTGTGCAGCCCTGAGGGACTGTAACAGACTGGCTAGGAATTAACAATCTGACCATGTTCTCTGTTTCAGAAAGGGTGATCGTCTTCAGCACGGGGCTGAAACACACCAAAAACCTGCTGCAACAGGCAAACCCAATGTCTTTTGTGATTGTTTGGGCCTTGGAGTCACCTCTTGATTTCTTTTGACCTGGTTATGTTTAGGGTGTGAGAGACACATGGCATACAGTCTGCTTGCCTCTTACATTCAGCAAATCTGATATTGGATACACTTCCTGAACAAATGTGAGTATGGCAGAGGCTGGTTACTGGTGCAAGCCCATGTCAGGCTGTGTCAGAAGTACCTGGAGAGCTCTTGTTCTCTTTCCTGAGTGGATCAAAGTCTGCTGAATCGCTTTCTGAGCTCTGCTTACTCATATCATTAGCGAGTACAAAGCTTTCCCCTTTGTTCCCTTCTCCACCTCACTCTGAATACACAATATGCTGCTGTTCTACTAATTAGCCAACAAGCTGAGGTTAAAGAACACTCTATGACTGCTCTTATCAGCAGGCTTATTTCTGCATTTGACTGTTTTCCTTTGAGTTTGTCTGTGATGTGAAAGCACTGGATAATTCCTGAGGTTTTGTAATGATGATGTAGTAGAAATAATGGTAGCAGGGTAGTTCCTCAATGAATGGAGTCCACTTCTACTATAATTTGTGCTTAAGGGATGGAGAAGTGTTATAAATATGTGTTTTAATTCGTGCCTATGAGATTTGTAATCACTTGATATTAAAATGTATGTATAGAGGATATATATATATATTTTTTTGTTAAACCAAGACACGTCTGGACCGCACTCCCTGAGAAGCACATTCCTGTAATGGGGTGTAGGGCCTGTAACACTGATTAGGTTCCAGGAAGAAATTTCCAAGACTAAAGATGTGGCCAGGCAGGAGATGGGCTATCATCAACAAGGAGCCACCCAGCCATTACCACTCTGATAAGATATCTGATGGAGATACACACCACCTCCGGGACATCAGCACCTTTCCTGGACCTAGATAAAATGTCATCAATATTCATCATTCCCCTAGAAGAGTATTGTCTTCGCCAGGACAGACCGAAACGACAAATTGAATATCTAAAGACTCTTAGACTCTGAATACTAATTTGCCCCCGGCAAAATAAACTGTATATAAACCCCACACTCCAAGACATAGATGTGAACAGAGTAGATCTGGCACTCTAGAGGTCAGGTCGCTGTTCACCCAGCTATCGATAACCCGGGCTCGAAAGCTGACAACCTGCATTGTGGCTCTTTTCTGTAATTCTTACCAAAATTATTGTTAAATAAATCTATTTTTTATTTGATTGGAAAATTGGCTCTGTGCATTTATAACAAGAAGTATCAAGACCTGGTCAGAAGTAATCCCTGAACACCATGAGGGGCTGTTTGCAGTGGTGGTGGCTGAAGTTGCCTTAGGCTCTTGCATACTCCTCTCTTTTTGGATACTTTGTCTTTCCTTTTCAGGTTGGGCATTTTGCACCTTGCGCCTGGTGCCAGAGCCATCAGCACTAAGCAGCTTCTCAGCTTCCCGACCCTTGCCAGGGCTCTAGAGCTGAGGCCAAGACTGGTGCAGTGCAGAGTTGAGACCTGGCTCAGCCTGCTGTGAAACCAGCTGTGAGCCTCCCCTTCAGCCCTGCCTGAGCTGCAAGGGTGTGAGCCCAAGCAGAGCAGTGTCTGCAAGGCTGTATGCAATGTTTCCTTGTCCTCTCCAGGCTGCACTGTGTTATAAATGCTCAGAGCCAATTCGTCCAATCAAATAAAATAATTTTATTTGACAATATTTTTGATATAATAATCGAAAAGAGCCACAATGCAGAAGCCCGGGAGACAACAGCTGGGTGAACCGTGACCTGACCTCTATTGCGTCAGATCCCCAATGTTCACGTCGGTGTTCTGGTCCGCTTAGCTTATATACAGTCTATTTCGCCCGGGGCCATTGCATTCAAGCCTCTCTTGTCTCCGCATATTCATTTTTCGTCTTGCCCTGCATCGGTTCAGACAATGCTGGTCCCGGAATGTGTTGAATTATTGATGCGTTTATCTGGGTCCGGGTGTGGAGGGGAAATTCTTCACAGCAAAACGCTGCTAAGCATTGCTTCAGCCAAAACATGCCTGGCCGGTGCACTTTCCTTTGAAACAACATGTGCCATACCATTCTGCCTTGCTTGTGGTCTGGATCGAAAGGGAAAGCGTCTTGGCTACATCTCGCTTCAAGAACTGCGCCAAGATAGCAAGCTTGCCTGGAGCTTCCTTCTGAAACTTCTCTTTGCACCACACACAGTAGGCACTCCTTCTTCTTTCACAACCTGCATAGAGCCACCAACTCACCGTGCTCTTTGCACAGTTCTTTTCACCTTGAAGTACCAGCAAGTAGATTCGCCAGCCTGTGAGAATGTAAGCGCAACAGGTTGCAAAAGGTGAAGAAGGAAGCCGCAGAGCACCGAGCTGCGCAGTTGTGATTATCTGAATTAGATATCTTATTGGGTGATGACGGCTGGGAGTAGCCATCGAGGAAGGCCCATCTCCTGATTGGCCAGGTCTTTAGAGTTGGTAATGAGCTCCCTCTGGAATTTGCCGGCAGATGTTGCAAAGTGGCTTACATAGGTTCCAGTTTAGCATTTTATACACACACATATATCGTGTATATACATTTTATGGGCATGAATTAAACACCTATATATAACAACTGTATTTCCAGGCAGCAGGTAGATCAGTTTGTTGAGATTTTCCACTTGGTTTTCCCTATCCCTGGTTGATGGTTCTGGCTGGGCTAAATCCTGTTTGCTCTAGTAACACAGGGAATCTTTGCTGGCTGGTGGGGGACCACGTTTAACTTGAGGTGACTTGATCAAGCCTGAACAGATAAGGAAATAAAAGGAAGTTGTAATTGGCACTTCTGTACCCAGTAACTCCAGAGTAATTAGAGCAAAGAGCTCTTTCAGGACTTCGGCTCCCAGCCAGACTACACTTTGGTTTGAAATGCAGCTGATTGATACTAATTTTGTGATATTATTTTCCCTAGACACAGTGAATGTCAAATCAAATCAAGCCTGGTTTGCCTGATTTGCCCATTGTCCCAGCAGCATCTAAACTAACCTTTTGTAAAGAGTTTACAAAGGTGGTGTCAGGAAAAACTCCACATCATTTGCTCAGAGCAGCAAGTAACACTTGTGATTTTATTTAGCTTTCATGAAATGAAAAGTATTTCCTGCCTCAGATGAAAGAGCTAATATTACTTCTTTAAACAGTCCAAAGCAAATATACAAAGAGTGAATGGTCTGTTGGCTGGATGTGCTTCAGTAGGTTTACACAGCAGCTCTGGCTTTTCAAAGTAAGTGTGCTTGAAGGCTGTTGGTACTACAGCTGGCTGGGACACAATGAGAGGGTAATTTACCTCATTGGTTTGTGCACTTTTCATTGGAAAAAGATATTTGTAAATGTTTTAAATAATTGCATAATTTATATCCCCCTTTTCCTTTTGTCACATATTAACTGGTTGTGAATTAAATGCTTTATTAATCGACAACTATCGAGTAGCATGAATCGTTATCTGATTGCTAAACCACCCTCATGGGGATGTGGTTCCCTTCTCAGGGAGTGAGGCGTCCAGGCATTTCTCAGAGGTTACTCTGAGTTCAGGGTGTGGCACTCATAATTTCATGCTGGTGAAAGGCTGGGTGAATTGCTCTGGAAAGGGTTTGCTGGGAGAACTGTGGTTCACAGAAGAAGGGAGAAAATTGAAGAATTCTCTGTAGAAAGACTTCAAGATTTCAGATCCATACATATATTTGAAAATTTGAAAAGCTTTGGATTTGGAGCTTTTTACCTCCCTGCATCTAGGTAAATGTCACAATGACAGGTTACCTGATTTAGGTGAGAGAAGTCAAAGGTTGACAGAACGAAGGTTAGAAAGTGATTGGAAGTGAATGCTGTTGCTTAGGTGTTGCAGCAATAAATGCTTTATAAATACTAAAAATCAGTAGAAGAAAATGAGCCATACTTTCATTCCAGCAGTTTTTTGGGCATCAGTATAAAAGGGCATTGAAAAAATTCAATTAGAATATGAGGAAGATTCATAAAACCTATACTGGAAAACAAACTGTCCAAAGACCTGCGTGACGTTCATCTTCACTCTTCACTGTAACTTCTATGGTGCTTGTCTAAGTGCCATGAGATTCTTAAGGCATAACTTGTCTGTAGCAGTTAATTAACAGAAAGGCAGAGGGCTGTGATTAGAATTTTCAGTTGCATGCTCTGGAGAAAGTAATCATGATTAGAGCAGACTTGGTACTAAGTCATATTAAACCTGTTTTGTTCAGGGAGTTACCACTTCATACCTTTTTCTGGAAAAGTTTCAAGTGGCCCCTTTGCCTCAGAAATGGTCCTGCTTGGAAAGGCAGGTGCCTGGGCCAAATAAAGTCCAAGGGGATTTATACCTCAGAAGTGATGTTGTGAAATTGCCTTATTGGAGATTAGAGCACTTTCTCCTATCACATGGGGACATCAGGTAATTCCCACTGATGACCTCAATAGGATTGAGAAGACTTTAGGGCTGACTGATTCTCTCCTTTAGTCTTGCTGCATTCAGGTAGATAATCTTATATTTCAGCAGAAGATTAATATCCTTACAGAACATTCTCAAACTGCTTTTCCATGTTCTTGCCTGACCAGTTCCACAAAATCATGCTTTGACTCTGTCTCTCCCCCAGAGCAGAACCCCTGTACTACACTGATTTTTCTTTTTTCCACCTTTATTTTCCCCTCCCAGACCCACTTCCTCAGAGTGTTGGTAAATACAAGACTTGTGCTTATGTCTGGAAAGATATGCCAGGTTAGTTGAGTCCCTACGTATTTAACCCATGGAGAGCAAACTTTCTCAGAGTGGGAGGAAGATGTTTCAGAGAGCAAAAAGGGTCCCTTTACTCTGTGGCTCTCTAGAGAGGGGAAGATCTGCAGGTATGCCAGCTTAGTTTTACTACTTCTCAGCCTAAAAATCTCCAGAGCATTTATCTACAAATGTGTACCCCCAAGTGTCAGAACCACTGTTTGATTGCAAATTCTGCTGTCAAGTTCCTGCTACGAGGAAAAAAACAGCAACTCTCTGAAAACTAGAGCAGAATCACCTCTGAGCTAGCAGGTGGGAAGGAGGAATAGACTTGTGATCTCTTCTGGAGCTGCTTGATATTCCTGGAGTTACTCCAGCAAAGGACTGAAAAAACATTGGACTTCAGTCTGACACCACCCTGTCACTTGGATCTGAGTGAGGAGAATTCATTTGATGAGGAATTATGAGGCAAAATGTAACTGAAAGCCACTCTGGTAGCCTTCCCAGTGCCATAGTTTGCTCTGGGCCAGTGAGAGAGGTTTTGTGGCAGTTGCACATGGCAAAGCCCTGTCCTGCAAAACGTGATCAGCTTGACCCATTTCTGAGCAGGGTCAGACCTGTGCTCCATCCTCAGGTGCTGATTATTTATCTGGATGGCTTTGTCTGCATGAGAGGCTATACCTGAGAAATCTCCTGCAGGCTTTAGAGAAAAATTAATCAGTGTATTGCCTTGTCTCCTGTAGCATAAGGGAAGACCTCTCTCCCTATGGTTTTGATGCCCCAGTTGTCTCTGTCCTTCACAGTTCCTTCCCACCTTAGGGTCTGACATCTCACTGAAAACTTTTGGCCTCTCTTTGCCTTGGTGCTCCTGCAGACAAACGAGGTCACATTTCAGACATTTTCTGGCTCAGTGTTTGCTTGTGTCACCTCCTGCCAGGATGAGCAGGAGTGGCTCCTGTGCATTTTGCTGCTCTGTTTGTGTTGTGCTCTATACCTGACTGCTGTGCCATATTGCTCTTTTCTGTGGTGAGGGGCCCAAGCCACCATTCTTAAGTGGTAAAATATGCTACCAGCTTTTGGAAATAGGTAGAAATTTTTCTCCATGTGTGAATACACAAAGCAGCAGCTATGCTAGTGACAGAGTGAGGGTTTTCCAAAAACCTGCAACCCTAGAACTGTGAAGATTCAGCTTTTGGATAAAACCTTTTGAGTAGCTCTCCTATACAGCCACCCACAGATTCCTAGGAGCTGGAAACCCTGTGTGGAGAGGAGCAGAGCAGGCTTCAGCGAGCACCCAGTGGGAACAGGCTGTAATTGAATCTGTTCATGGTTTGTGGTTCTGCCCTTTCAGACCAAGGGGCGTTGGCTGTGGTGAACAAGCACTTCTTACTAAACCAGTGAATCAGCTTTAATCTGCTCCCTAAAACTCTGGGCACCCCAGGTATCCCATTATGTAACTAATAGATTTCATATTAGGTTAAATTTCCTTGTCCATTCCTGACCTCATTCCCATTGTTTCAGCAGTTACAGGTCAGGCTGCCCATGGGTTCCCCATTATTACTGCTTCATTTGAGCTAGGGAAAATCGACAGATTAGTCATATTCTATCCTAAGCATCTTACTGTGCCCATGTTTACAGATTTGTCATTAACACCAGGCTCTCACACACTTAGGAGTATGGGTAAAAATCCTACAAACTGTTTGCTTTCTGAGTCAGCTCATTTGATGGGGAGATTTATCCTTCAGGAAGGAAGTGAAATGCCTGTTGTAGAGATAAGACATATATGGATAAATACTGCATTTTCTTTATGCAGGGAAAATTGAAGCATCTGGTGATGAAATACGTCTCATTAGCAAACTGGAAAAAAAAAGTTTTTTCCAGCTATGTCATCATTCACAGCTGTGTTCTTTCAACCCACTGTCTGAAGGGCTGAGCTAGTCACTGTTTCCAGCTAGAAACAGGATTGTTTGGAGTTCAGTGCCTTCTAGGAAAAAGGAAGACTCCGATATCATTGCAGATGTTGGTGCAAGTGTGACTGTGCCTGCCTGGGTTAGGAGTCACCCTGTATATTGGCTTCATGAATATAATTTACCAGGTATGTTACACCAGTGTCTAAGGGATCTAGCTGAAAAAAAACTTGAAACCTTTTTAGGCACTGTTATATATATATGTTTAATTCGTGCCTATAAAGTATATAGCTATATGATATACGAATGTGTATAAAGTGTTGCACTGAATTATGTGTAAGCCACACTTCTTACAAGACACATCCAGGCGGAGGGGGATGCTTGCAACATCTGCCACAGATTCCAGAAGGAGTTCATTTCCAATTCTAAAGACGTGGCCGACCCAGAGATGAGTCTTCCTGAGTAGTTTCACCCAGCCATCATCGCTCCGATAAAATATCTGATGTAGATATTCACGATCACCGAGGAATTTCCCCCCTTCCTGGACTCGGATAAATCCATCAATAATTCATCACTTTCCAGGAACTGTATTGTCTGGACCGATGCAGAGCAAGACGAAAAATGAATATGCGGAGACAGGAGAGTCTTGAATGCATTTGGCCACAGGCAAAAATAAATGTATATAAGCCAAGCACACCAGAACGCCGATGTGAACAGGGGCGACCTGATGCGATAGAGGTCAGGTCACGGTTCACCCAGCTGTCGACTCCCAGGGCTCGACACTGATAACCTGCACGGTGGCTCTTTTCGATTATTATTATCAAAATTATTGTCAAATATTTTTTTTAAAATTTGATTAGACAAATTGGCCCCGAGCATTTATAACAGGCACTGAAGAGAAAGATACTGGAGATTTTTCCAGGCACTTGAGTATATTAAAGTGAACCGAGTTGCTGCTGATTTTGAGCTTTTCTTTGAAAGGCTTGTTTGAAAACAACATAAAAAAAGGATCAGAGTATTTGGTTTTGGACAGCTCAAATAGAAAATAATCAATCACTCCTCCCAAAGAGACCCCAAACACCTCCAAGAGATTATGTTCCTGGGGAATGTTTTGGCTTCTCCTGCTGAGGACCAAAATTCCCTCATCTTAATGTTGCCAAGTCTGACTTAAGATGAGACAGTGAGGACTGGAGTTGAAAAACCATGAGTTTTTATACTATAAACATGACTAGATATATGAGCAGAAAATAAATGACAACATAAATGATATTAAAATATGTTGTTTTCTGCTAATAGAAAAGTAGTTATTCTTTCTGCATGCACAGGAGGTTTTGAGAAAAGAAGTAATAGGATGCATTTTATTTTCACAGCAGAAATGCACTGCTGTTTTTAGTGAAGAGCTCAATACACCTGCACACCGTGTTCCTCTTTGGGATTATATCCTGCACTGTGTGCTGCTGAGAATTTAGGGGCGTCCACCACTGCTGAGTACCCTGTAACCTTGGAGGCTGCTTTGCTCAGAGCCCCTCTGCTACAGGCCCAGCCCTCACCACCTCTCACTTCTGATGCAGTTTGCCTTCCCTTTCCCACAGGCAGCGTAGGGAGCATTTACAGGGAGTACACAAGTGTTGGGAAGCACCTGTGTGGACACTATGGAGGAAAACCCCTGCATCCAAATGCTCGCTCCCCTCAGCCTTGTGGTGTGCAAATTTATGTTAACTACAAAACCCCTAGAGTTACCCACAAAAAGTCAGTCTCCTGTGACCCTGTCCAGGTGGCCGAGGAGGGGTAACTCAGGAAGCAAAGGGCTTCTCCTTGTGCGGGTTTTTCCCGGGTGCAGCGACGGAGAGCGGGCGGTGGCTATGCCCGAGCATCGCTGCTCTGTAAACCGAGTGAACGCTGTGGAGAGGGTCAACGCGCCCCTATCCCAGCTGGGCTGGGCCGGGCAGCACCTCCCCCCGCCTCCCTGCATCCCTCCCCTCGCTCAGGGGCGGCTCTCGCCCCTGCATAAAGCCGGCGGGGCCGGGCGCTGCCCCGAACCTACCCGGCCATGCATCCCGCGCCGCGCCGCGCCGGATCCCTGGAGGCGGCGCCGAGCCCGCGGGACCCCGCCAGGCAGGTGAGGAGCGGTGGGCACAGGTGAGGGGAGCAGGATGGGCACGGGGAGTGTGGGATGCGCACAGGTGAGGGGAGCAGGATGAGCACGGGGAGTGTGGGATGCGCACAGGTGAGGGGAGCAGGATGAGCACGGGGAGTGTGGGATGAGCACAGATGAGGAGAGCAGGATGGGCACGGGGAGTGTGGGATGCGCACAGGTGAGGGGAGCAGGATGAGCACGGGGAGTGTGGGGTGCGCACAGGTGAGGGGAGCAGGATGGGCACGGGAGGAGCGGGATGGGATCCTCGCTGCCCGGCCCCGGGATCGGTCCTGGCTTGCGGGGTAAACGCCACTTTTGTGGAGTCACAGGTCGGGCGCTTCGCTGTTGCAGCTCTCGGAACGGGGATTTGGGAAAAACGGGATCTTTCTGGCCCCGGTTACTTGGGGAGCAGTAATTGGAGAGACCTGGGTTGCGGCTCCTCCGGCGTCGGTGGCAGCATTCAGTGCCGCTGGGACTGGGATGGAGCTGCTGTTTCTGGATAAAAGGGGGGTGGAATCTCAAAGTGTAAATGTGAGCATATGAAATTAAGGTAGAACAGAAGCAACTTTTGGTGTATCATTGCTTAGGAGACAGAGGGTGTGATCTAGCGCAGAAAAACTCACTCCTGGATTATTCCACATTATAGTGGGAATTTGCTTAGTGTGTCAGATCAGATAAAAGCTGCGCTGGCTGCAGTTACTGATACTCTGCAGTTGATAAAGTCTATAAAATTCCTTGTGAAGACAAGAATGCTGACAGTAAAGTTTCACAGAACTATTGCTTTGCTGTATCCCTCAGATACTTGAAAGCCAAATAAGCTGCTCAGCACAACTTTTGGTTCGGTGTCTGAGAGCTAAATCTTAGGAAGAACTTCGGTGTGGCTAGAAAATGTAGTGTGATACCTAGTTGTGGTCACTCCTAACATCGTGTGTTTCACAATGTAAACATCTTTAGTTCGCATTTTCGCCATTCTTTACTGTCTCAGTATTATCTCAATTTATGGCCTGGCTACAGGTAGCTAGGAATATGGTCTGTGATAGCTGTTGATTTCCTTGCAGTTGGGAGTGTGGTCACTAGTAAGGGACAAAACCACACGGCCTGACAGCGTGGGGTGTCTGAATTTTTAGTGTGTGATTTGAGTGATTGTGCCAGGGGTTTGACACAGGAATTAGGAGACAAGGCAGATGGAGCAGCTTGGCCGTGGTTGTTCGGAGAGGGACTGTCTCTATAGCCAACAGATTCTGGTCAGCAAAACATTTTACCTCCTTAGGTTTGTGTTCTTGCTCTATGAAAACTGTGTTTTACAGTTATGTAACAAGAGAGTGATTTTTCAGTTCTGATCTGCTGAATCCAGATTCATCTTTTCCTACCTGTGTCCTGGGGGATTTGGATTATTCTCTTTCCCAGTGTTCATTGAACTTGCTAACAAGTGTTTTGCTCAATGTACTATTTCTGCTGGTATCTTATTGCTTCCTTTCCTCCCAGTAGCAATGCTAACTATGAACTATACATTGAAAACATTTTCTGCATCCTAGGGAATGAATAAAGATGTCCATAAAATCATTCAACTAAAAAAAAAAAAGATACCTTGGTTTTTCAGTTTCTCACAAATTCTACCTGTGACTAACTTTATTCTTATTATTGTGTAATAATTGAATTAATAATTTTCCTTTTGTGTTTTTGATCAAAGCACAGCATTACCCCAAGATACCCTGAAATGTAAAAACTTGCACTTTTCTACCCATTCAAACAAATTTTTTTTGCTTGTTTGCATCTAGCTAAATAAGTCAGCTTACATGATGGTTGAAGATAACAAAGAGAATGAAGACCATGCATCTGAAAGAGGAAGGACAGCCATCATTTTTTCCTTGAAGAATGAAGTTGGAGGACTTGTAAAAGCATTAAAACTCTTTCAGGTATATATGTTATAATCATATAACCATCACAGCAGCTCTGCATTTTTAAATTGTAAGGGTAGTTTTGGAACACACAAGAATTTATTACGCCCATTTATTAAGGATGTGATTCTTAACCTGGCTCCCACTTGGCACCCAAAACTACCCACAAAGGCAAATGTATGCCTCAGAAATTAGATGATGGCTGACTAAAACTCTTCTCTGCACTGACTAAACACTGAGAGAGGTTTGTCTTTTCCCTTCATGACGAGAGGATCAGCACTCAATGGTTTTGCTGGGACTAAGGGGTGGTCTAAAGCCCTGCTGATGGCAGGTGGATACTTGGGGTAGTGATCTGTGCTGTCTGGAGTGCAGTGCCCTTGCCACATTGCCCAGCCAGACTGAAGGTGGTAGAGGAGCTGCAATTGCACAGCTGCTGATCAAGTGTTGTATGAGGAATATGTGCAGTGCCATTGTGCTCTGGTGTGTGGCCCTGCATGTTTTAGCCTGGAGTTTTCTCAATTTCCTAATATAAAATACATTATTAAGTAATTTTTCAGATTAAAGAAACACGAAACTAATGCCCTGAAAACTACTGCTTTTAAATCCTTTGCTTGCTTGTGAGATAATTACATGGTGACTTGATCGGAATTTTGGTGAATTTTGCTAATCAGCTTCCTAGGGGAAGGATGAAAGAAAAAGGTCTGTGAATTTAAACCTCCTGACTGTGTCTTTATATGCTTCCTGAATGTAAATAAAACTGAAAGAAAACAGGTTTGCTTTCATTTTCTTCTGAAGAGAAAATCAAACCTTTCCCCCCACCCTCCAATAAGCAAACTGCTATCAAGAGATCCAATTAACTAAAATAGCCTCACAGAAGTGGTGAATAGTTCATGGCAGTATAGTATTAGTTTGAGAAACTATTTTACCTTTAAGTCAATTGTTTTTAGCCTATCTCTTTGAGAACATTACTTCTTGCTGAACAGGAGAAGCATGTAAATCTGGTACACATTGAGTCACGGAAGTCCAAGAGACGAAATTCTGAGTTCGAGATCTTCGTGGACTGTGACAGTAACAGGGAACAACTGAATGAGATTTTCCAGCTCCTGAAATCCCACGTCAACGTCGTCTCTGTGAGCCCAACAGAGCATTTCCATGCCCAGGAAGATGGTAGGTACAAAAAGCAGTTCTGATGAAAATGCACTTCCAAATCTGTTGGTTTGAAATCTTTTTATGGCCACACTTGCACTTGTGTTGTGTCTTAAGGCACCCAGTGTTGTGTGTGAGTGCAGTCTGGCTGTCACCTGAGAGTTCAGGCTGTGTCAGGCTGCTGCAAACTGTGTGTCTGCTGTCTGTGCTCCTGTCCCTTCCCAGCACAGCCCAGCTGGGGCCAGTGGGAGCCCTGCCTCCTTGCAGGTCAAAGCAGGCTGGCCTCTAGGCAAAGTCTGAGTGCAGGGCTCAAGTACACTATGTTGGCAGAGGTGTAATACTGACAGATCCCAGTTCAGTTCAGACACTGGGGAGAGTGGAAGATGGATACCGCAATTTCCTCATTTAGTTCTTGATTTTGTTGTCTTTTTTACCCATTTTTAATCATAACTGGATACTTATATTAGTATGACAGAGGTGCCTTTTACCTTTAGATACTACATGTTTTGTTTACCTTTACTTTTAATTAAAGAGATGCCCAAAGTTCAGGGCAGCAGGAAGCTGGTCCCATGTATTTCTCAGTCATTGTGCTTGGGAAGGAGAGATCTGGAGTTCTTGGATAAAATGGCTTACTTTGGCCCTAAGTAAGGGGAAATTCAATCTAAACAGTCTCCTGACCTTTTAAAGTAAACTGAAGAGCATTGAGGCAGAAAAACAGTGTATTAACTGCTCTGACAAGAGGTTGGCAAAAAACTCTCTTAGGCTAAAGATAACCCCAAAGCAGTTGGTAGCAAACTGTAACGACGCACCTCTCTTAGGCAGCAGGGCCTCCTGTTCCTCTTCCCACAAGACCCTTCAAGGCAAAGCTGGATGCTCCCCATGTACATAACCACGGAGAAGCATCCATTTTCCATCGTCAGTAACAGGATGAGAGAGCTCTAACCTGCTCCCACTCTGCCCAGGGATCACAGGCAAATCGCTTCTGTTCTCCTTTGCGCCCTTTGTACCCTACAAGATTCCCAGCAGCTGCACACAGCTGTACACAGACCTTGTCTACATGAGATCCTCTAGATGCTACTCTAACTACAGCAGAGAAACCCATGCTAGCTTTCCTTCCCAAAGGCTCTGGGGCTGGCTGTGCTCTGCAGGCAGTCTGTGGCAGTGACCAAGGAGGAAGTGTGAGCTGGAGGCTGGTGCCAGATAGGCAGAGGTCTCCCTTGTCTTATTTGTGCCCCTCTAATTTATAGAGTGAGCTGTAACCACCATAGCCATAGTTGAAAGCAGCGCTTCCTTCCTTGGCGTGCTCAGTGTTATTAATAACCCTGTGGATCCCATGCCTTCCCTAGACATGGAGAATGTTCCCTGGTTTCCAAAGAAGATCTCAGATTTGGATAAGTGTGCAAACCGGGTGCTGATGTATGGCTCTGACCTGGATGCCGACCATCCCGTAAGTACTTTTCCCTCCCTATGCCCAGTCCATAGTTGCAAACATACTTTGTGAAGCTGACCTAAAAAAATTGCAGCTTTTCCTCCTCCCTCTCCTCTCCCTCAATGGCGTCTCTGGGGGCCTGAGCACCTTCTCTTGGGGATTTCATGTCTCCTTCTTTGTTCAGGGAAGACAGGCTGAATTCAGTTCCTGTGCTTTTCTGTGGGGCATACTTGTGCAAGAACTCCAGGTCTAGGCACTGAGTGTTCACATACAAATTAAAGAAGCTAAAAAAAAAGCTATTTTTGAGGCAGGCTTTCTTCCTCCTCTTTCTTTCTTCATTACTGGAGAAACCAAACTGGTATTTGGGCAGTGAAAATGGGCAATTTGTTCTGTAATTTTGAATAGTAATGCAAGTAACAAACTTGGTATAAATACTGACACAACTAAAATGAATTCTTCTCTACAGAATATATAGTTGCATAAATCAGCTGATTCCTACTTTGGAGTATTTGCTCAGTTCACATCTATGAAACATTTCAGACTACAGCTATGAGTTTCCTGCCTTCTCCTTTCATTCTTACACATCATACTTTTCTATTCCCCAACTGAAGAAATGTGAAGTGTCCTGTTTTAAATTGATTTATTTATTATGACTTGGAAACTCATTGAACTGTGTTTCCTTTCTCTCCACCAGGGTTTCAAAGACAATGTTTATCGCAAGAGGCGAAAGTATTTTGCAGACCTGGCTATGAACTACAAACAGTAAGCTTGAGTTCTTCCAGAAGAAGCCTTCTGGGGACTTTGAAATAACACCAGAGTGGACTGTGAGGAGCTCACCTTCCTGGGCTCAGACCAGGCTGAGACCTGCAGGTTCAGCTCAGGGATCAGAGCCAAGGAGGTGAAAAGAAGGGAGGTGTAAGGCAAGATGAGAAGGTAGATCGAGGCAGCTCTGCTCACTCCAAGGCCGTGTGGCTTGGCCAGCTGCTCTGTAAAGGAGAGGGAGGGGAGGCAAATCCCAGTATACAGCCCAGTGACCACTGAGTAAACTTTCTGAGCAAATGTTAATACTTGCATTTTCTTTCCTGGTTCAAACTAGCATGTGTGATGTGTAGATAGGAAGCTTTCTGTGAAAAGAAATTCTAAGAGCTTCTGTCTTTAGAGATGCTTCTTGGTGGGGGATGGAGCTCTTAAAGCAGTAAGAGATTCATAACCCACTGCTGTAAATTCTTTCTAAATGTGATTTTCATGTGGCCTGATTGAATTTAGGTGTCAAGTTCCTCAACTGAAAATGACCTAGAAAAGGTCTGTATTTAGAGTTTTATTGCACTGTGTGTTTAATGCAACTGGTTACTGCAGTCCCGAGCTGATTACTGTTAACCTGTTGTTGACAGAGATTCCCTTGGGAAAGCATTTTCCATGCCAGTTCCCTGGCTGGCAGTGGAAATGCAGTGTAACACTGGTCTTGCCATAACACACTTTATTCAAGGTCCTGAGGACTAAATAGGAAAGAGAGACTAAAATTAATACTCTCAGACAGGCATTGGTCTCTTCTGCACAGAAGCATGGTTTTTACGTGATGTGTATATTCAGCTGCTGTTACACAATGTGTTGTTAATTTAGGGAATTCTCTTTTCCTAAAACAAATTAAAAGAGTAATGGAAAATAATTGCAGACTTAACATCCTTTTTCATGCTGGATTTCTATCAGCTCCTGAAGCTGTCAAGAGATTATGTAGGCATTTTAAACCTTACTCTTGGCATTAAACAGTTAAGAAACTGCTTACATGTTGCAATGTGATGTCAGGATTTGCCCCAGAATTCTGGGTTTCTCCCTGGAAGATTCTTTCCTCAGGTGTGTGTGTCAATCACCTCTCACTTCCCTACCCTGACTCCTGCTCAGAACTGCCTGTCAAACTAGGAGCATTGAGTGGTTGGGCAGATTCAAAAGATGCCCTACACCCTGGGGGGCACTGGACAATCCAGGTGTCCCTTTGTCCCTTGGAACCTCCTCTCCCCTACCTGGTTGGTGGGCTTTCTACCTCTTCCCTCCCCCTCTCCCCTGAGTTAAACGGGCAGGCAAGCCACGCAGCCGGAGTTCTGTTGGAGCTATTACTGGATTCAGAAGCCTTCGAGCTAGAATAAAACTCTGGATTAAACCCTCCATCAGAACTGACTCCTTTTCCTTCAGGCCTCAAAGCCTCTCCATCAGAAGAACCTGATCCCACCACTACCTCCGGAGCTCCAGCATGTCTAGACTTGTGCCTGACTGCAACGGTTAGCTAGCTGATAGTATCTCTGGGGTGAAATGCCTCAGTTGATGCTATTTGGTTCAGATGCAAGGGCCAGGCAAGCCAAGGCACATCCCTTCAGCAATACTGGTAATATTCCAATATTTACAGAACCAATGCTTTAAGTGAGGTCAATGCAAAGATTCTTGACAACTGGTTAAAGTGAAAAAAAGGCAACTCCTTAGACTAAAAGCTTTCCAGGATGTAGACCAGATCTCACAGTGTGTTTGACAGTCTAATGCCAGGTGTCACAGTCATATAGGTGTTAAATACCAGTAGTAGGTAAACAAGTCAGCTCTTATTAGACATTTACTGAGGAGTGTCCTTTCTTCCTCTTCTCCTTGCAGTGGTGACCCAATTCCCAAGATTGAATTCACTGAAGAGGAGATCAAGACTTGGGGGACTGTGTACCGAGAGCTTAACAATCTTTACCCAACTTATGCCTGCAGAGAGTACCTTAAGAACCTACCATTGCTCACCAAGCACTGTGGGTACAGGGAAGACAACATCCCCCAGCTGGAAGATGTGTCCCGCTTCCTGAAAGGTACTGTGCTGGTTTTCTAAATTTTTCTGATTTTCAAAATAAACTGAGGTCCACTGTGAATCCCACTATTTTGTGGGCACAAGAAAACATCCTTGGTGACTTATATTCATTCTGGTCCTTTAAGAGGCCTTTTGCCCATTTGTGTTTTAATGTATTGTGTCTTCAGTGCATGCAGTGACATTTGAGGGGCAGTGTCTGAAAAGATTGTTAGGATTGGATAAGGAGATATCCAGCTGTATTGTTGACTCTAGGCATGGAATCCTAGGAAATCCATTGGCACAGATTGTGCCTCATTTTCCCGTGTGCTTTTGAGCCAAAGTAGTGCTGTAGCTGTCACCTCAGCTCCAGCAGGAAAGCTGACCATGCTGTGCATCCTTTGCTAAACTAATATACAGTTTCTCTGTTCACTTTCAGAGCGCACAGGCTTCACCATTCGCCCCGTGGCTGGGTATCTGTCACCCAGAGACTTCTTGGCAGGATTAGCATTCCGAGTTTTCCACTGCACTCAATATGTCAGACACAGCTCGGACCCTCTCTATACACCAGAGCCGTGAGTCATTTAATCTTGGGGCAGACTTTGAGAGAAAGTTTTGAATCTTGCTTGCCCAGAGCCAAGTTACTTAAAAGCTGTTCGAGAACACCAGCATAAAACTTATTTTTAAGGTGCTGAAGACTCAACCTACACCTTGAACGTAATGAAGTTACAGCATGCTGAAGTCATCAGCTTCATAAGTCCAGGATTTTCAAAAGTACAGCATGTTATTGGAGATCTCTTACTGATATCCTTGTGTGCAGTTAGTTTAATATCCAGTTGCCTTACAAATGGGGAGCTCAGACCTTAATTTCAGGCACCTTCATTTGAAAATCTGATTTTATGCACTTTCTTCAGGGTTGGTATGATCTGCTCAGTTGCTTTTAGAGAAATAGGTGACACTTTTCTGTCTTTTGGGTAATAAAGTTTAATGCAAGACATTGTATCTGTTCAGCGGTGATGCTTTTTCACTTTGCCACAAAGACAAATTGTGAGATTTCTTGTTTTGTTTCTTTTTCCAGTGATACCTGCCATGAGCTCCTAGGCCATGTCCCTCTTTTGGCTGAACCCAGTTTTGCTCAATTCTCCCAGGAAATTGGTCTTGCATCACTTGGGGCATCAGATGATGCCGTCCAAAAACTGGCTACAGTGAGTGTTTGAGTGCCTGGAGATTCCATCAAAAGCTTTGTGCTTTACTAGGCTGATCCCATACCACTGAATAAATTTGGAGCTTCATGTCAACACTAGCCACATCAGCTGCTAGATCTATGTGTTTCACTGGTCCCTGGATTTTAAAGTGTAAAAAAAATTTTCCATACTAGGAAAAAAACCCACTTTAAAGTTGATATGACTGGTATTTTTCTTCACTCTACTGTCAAGTGATGGTTCAGCTTCGAGTGGTAGATTACTTCTCGCAGACTGAGATTTTATGGTCTATTTCTTTCAGACAAAGTCTTCTTTCTTCTGGGAACATGATTCAATGATTTGAAAGTGTTCTATTTCTTTAATGTATAGAATGAATTGAAATTATATGGTATTGAATGTGGTGAGTGCTAACAGTAGATACTTTTCAGTCAAGAAATTAAAATAATATAAACTAAACTAATTTTCTGGATATCAGCCTCTGGATGCCTTGGCAAGAGTATTTTAAGATTAGAAGTAAATTTAGATGAAAAATAATTGGTGCCAGTTATGCAAGAACTAGCTTGCTGATTTTTAAAATTTCTTTTCCCATCTCATGTAGCTAGTGGTAAAACTTGTACAACTTTCAGTGGGAGCAGAAATAAGCAATCTATGAAAACAGTGCTCCTTCCTGCATAGCTGCAGAAATCCTGAAAACAGCAAACA
>VWZV01007567.1:282740-296317 GCA_013397155.1 Irena cyanogastra | reverse complement strand
TTGACTCTATATAATGTAAACATTTTTTCTGCAAATCTTGAATTGTTTTCAAGGCTTTGCAGCTTAGGCTATATTCTGAGAATCTTTTATCCCTATTTTCTAGACTTTTCTTAGAGTAAACTGCTCCATCAATAACATGCAATAGATGAGAAAGCGTTCCTTTGACCAATGCTTTCTTTCAGAAGGTATCAATTTACTGACTCCGTAGAGAATTTCTGCATAGATTGAAAATTTCAACACTCTCAAATGCTGAGACCAACATTTGGAAAACATATTTTAATTGTATCCTTTCGCAACCATTCTCCAAAAGATTCCTTACACACAATTCTCTTTCCATTCAGTGACTACTGTGAGTTGACAGTATGAGAGTCACTTTTTTTTTTTTTTTTTTTTTCCATTTTCCCACCTCAATAGAGAGTTTGCAAAAACCATCAAGCGCCCCTTTGGGGTGAAGTACAATCCCTACACTCAGAGTGTGCAGATCCTGAAGGACACAAAGAGCATCGCCAGCGTGGTGAATGAGCTGCGCCATGAGCTGGACATTGTCAGTGATGCCCTCAGCAAGATGGGCAAGCAGCTGCAAGTTTAACACCCTGCCAGCACTGTGTTGCAAGCCAGTTCTTCCCTTTAACCCCA
Source organism: Irena cyanogastra (assembly GCA_013397155.1). NCBI lineage: Eukaryota > Metazoa > Chordata > Aves > Passeriformes > Irenidae > Irena > Irena cyanogastra. The sequence goes on along the minus strand of VWZV01007567.1, from coordinate 295,681 downwards.
TGGTTTCTTTCTAGGCATATAATGTGTTGCATGCACAACTCCTTTACACATGGAAGAGTAAATGGCCCATAAGAATATAACAATTTTATCTTGTCACTCTCTGTAAATTTCCTCACATAAATGTGAGGATCCCCCTTAGGTAAAAAAGGTCCAGAGTTGCCTTTTAGAAACTTGTAGGGGAATAGAGAAACTGTTAAACTGGAGAAAAAGTGTGGTCTGTGGATCACCGCTGGGATCAGATACTGCAGGAGGTGGCTTATGAGGCAAAAATGGATTAATTCACCCTAGGGAGAATTCAATTTCTGACTCCAGCAGTCTGTGCTACTGATTGTATAGTGCTGAAGACCTGACAGCATAGAAGCTGTGGTAATTCAGTGTTTCGAAGCCTGTGCTACTAAGTTTGAAACTTGAATGATTAAAATGCAGGCATCAGGACACAAATAGCTGGAGGTTCAGCATGATAAAGGGAGGGGTCAAATCTTGCTTTCAAAGGGATTATTCTTGCCACAGAGAGTTGCAAATGTGATGTTTGGCATGCTTCTTGTATAAGGCAGAGATACAGCTGTTGCATAAAGTCCTAATTAGGTTTATTTTAAGTGATTTGCTAGTGGCTAAGAGTCAGGATTTTTGTTGCTGTCCTTGATATTGCACCTAAAGGAAGACCTTTCCTTACAGAGATACCAATTGTCTATTTTCTGATTGAACTAATTTAGGAAAAAAAATACAGCAAGCCATCAAACATTGACTTAGCATGAAACCTAAAACCACTTCCAAACTGCAGCTTCATACTCAAAATAGCTTAATTGGCTCGAAAATAACATTGAAGTTTAGAATGACACCCAAAGCTCATAGAGCAGTGTGCTTCATGTAAAAATAAATATCCTATTGATTACCCAGTCACTTTTTTGACCCGCACAAGCTGCACAAATATATGTTTAGTTTCTTCTTTACCTGATCTGAATGCTTTCATTCCCTATCTATCAAACTATAACTGAAAGACCCAAGCACTTAACAAGAATTCTGTGACTACAAATTTACCTTGTAGTGTAAAGTATACCTGATCCCAAAGAGCACTTTAGAAGTGTAGGGAAGCAGTGTCCTGCTGAATTGTCTGCATTGCAGAGCAGCAAATGTGCCTGTGTTGAGTTCCAAGCACCTTGCAGAGCTATGCAAAGCTTCTGCTGCCCTTGTTCTGGCATGGACACAAGTGCAGGATGTGAGACATTTGAGTGGAGGATTTGTGATGTGCAAGGTGTATTTAATAGCACCCTAGGCAGTGGGTGTTTTTCTCATGGATTTCCTAGCTCTTATCAGGAAATCCAGAAAGCGCATTGGAAGAATGGTCTGAAATCTTAAATACACTGGAGATGCTAGTCTGGGATTTTGAGAACTTGAAAGGACTTCCATGAAACCTCTGTGCTTGAAAATTAGCTTGAGTTTCCTATGCTTCCTAGTAGGACACCTCTGTTCCATAAGCAATTGCCAGGCCAAACTTTCCAAGAATACTCACTGTTTAAATCAAGACAAGATAGTTTTTTCTGTTGCTATTAACCCACTATAACTTTGTTTTAAAGAGCATTTAAGATGTAGAATTATGGTCTACGACATTTATGGCTTACATTGCACTTAATTTAAAAATAGATTTTAGGAACTTTGTCTTTCTGAAGAAGAAACCTTCTTCTAAGTGAGTAGTAAGGGAGATTCTGTTTTGCCTACTTCTGTGATAACAGTTAATATTCAGCTACAGTTTTAACAACATTGGATTTATGATATCGCTGAAATACACATAGGTCTGTGTTACTTCAAGCCTTGTCTGAACTATGTATACGTTTCAAGTAGGAGTTCTTAAACTTGTTAAAGTAGCACCTACTTTCAAATACTTTGTAAAAACAGTAGTTGTATCTTTATTTGCATTTGCGTAGCAAAAGAAAAAGTAAACTGCTAGAAGTAACACCGAGAAGATGCACTTCCACGGCGGCAGCAACGTGTATGTTTGGCTTCACCCACCCAAACCTTCTGTAAAAAGATGATAATTTAAGTACTTTAAACCATTGTGGAGGCTTAAATGTCAACGAAATAAAGGAGTTGCTGGTAATTATCAGAATCACCAAAGCCCTTTACTTTGGCACCGTAACAATAAACATGAGAGGAAAGCTCATGTCTTTACAAACAATTGGACGGGTGAAGGTGTGGGTGTCTTTGAAATGGGTCCCAATGTCTCCACTGGCTTTGGGCAGCAGGTCTGTGGCAGAGGCCAGGCAGCTCGGCTCCTGAAACAGCCAAGAGAATGCACAGCCTGAGTTTCTGAGCTTTGCGGTAAAATAGCAGGTTCAAGGAGGGATATGTGGTAGGCGGTTCGGGAAGGCTGTGCCTTCTTAGAGCCTCAGCCAATGACGAAAGGAAGAGGGCAACATGTGGCCGGGAGTTTAGGATAAAAGCAGGGTGTCACCTCTGAAACCTCGAGAACGAAAACCTCGCAGGTGCGTGTCCTAGCGGACTCGCTCCCTGTATTCGGATAAAGTTGCAGGACTCCTCTGCTTCCTTTTTTTGGACCTCAACCTCCGGCATTTGTGGGTTTTCCTAGCAAACACGAAGCGCTCGCTCGGGGTTGGTGTTTTCCGGCGCGGGTCAGGCACTGCCCGCCCGTGATCCCGCCCCGTGCCCGCCCCTTCCTGCCCGGCCCGCGGGCGGCGGGAAGCGCCGGCAGCCTCCGGCCCCATCCCATGGAGCCCCAGGTGTTCGCCTGGGTGAGTGGGCCCTCGGCACGGCCCGGGGGGACCCGGGGGACTGTGATCTCCTGTTGCCCGAGAGGCTGGCGGGGCCGCTGCTCGCCCTCCCGGGATGCTGCGACGTTCGGCCCGGGGGAGCGGGGCCGCAGTGTCCCCGCCCGGCAGGGTTCAACGCCGCGGTGTCACCTGGTGGGCACAGCAGGTGTGGGAGCCGTGCGAGGGGCATCCCTCACGCTGGTCAGCCCCATTTGCCCCGCGGGGCTGGGGCCGGAGTTGAGGCCGGTGCCGGGGCTGGTGCCGGCTGGCCCGCCGGGGCAGGGTGGCTACAGAGATGCTGGCTTTGGGATACCCGCGTGTGGCTCCCAAGGGTCCTTCTGCAGCTCATGGCGGCTTGCCTGGCTTTGAAAGACAATTCATTGCGAGTTACAGGCTAAAACGGGAGGTTGTGACACATCTTCTAAAGAGAATTGCGCCTGTTCAGTAGCACCACGCTCTTTAGTGCGTATCGCCAGCAGTAGCTCTGAGACCACAACCTGATGTGCCTGTGCAGCTGCACTCCCGACACCTCACCCACCGTTGGCTCTGGGCTGGGGCGAGCAGCCTGGTGACTGTGCGGAATGTCACTGTTTCTGTAGCTACCAAATGTTTACTGCTGAGTGCGGCCTTTTAACATTCACCAGGTGCTGCATCTTTCGGGGGAGGTGGAGGATAAATTGAGAGCAGGTGGGTGCATGGGTGAGGTACGGAGAGTATTTCCTGGAGATTACCAGCTGTGAGCATTGTGGATTTGGAGTGTTGCTGTTACTACAGTGTGTGGGATAGGGAAGGTTATGGTATCCCCTTTTTTGTGAATGAAGGTTGAACACAGCTGAAATTGACTAAGAAATTCCCTGACTTGTTACCATGTTGACAATTGCTGCTTTCCATAGTGGATTTAGTAACTATAGTTTTGTACTTCTACTACTTATAATTGGTATATTTTCATTTGGATTTCATTAATTTAAAATGTTTAGTTATTGAGGTGTAAATGTTTGTAATTTACTTGTTTAGGTTCCAAAAAAAGGTCTTTCTGCTCTCATTTTGGAGGGAGCCTGCCAGAAAGCAGTGGCATGAATAAGACCTTAGTGATGAGTGGGAATCATTGGCATTAAAATAAACATGTGGTAATCATCCTGATAGAAATCATCCTCCTTATTAACTGTGAGTCTGCAGTTAAAATTTTAACAGGTTGTATTCCAGTATGCTTTTTGAAATACTGGGGCTGCACAGACACCCTTAATGACAGCAAAGTTAGGACAGTCCTGGTCTGTGATTCTGGGAATCCTATGTAACATATCAGGGGATTTTTAGGAGCAGATTAACACGTGGCATGTCCCAAATATGCCTGTTTGTCCCTGGGAGAATATGTGTGCTTCTTTTGTTAGCTTTAAAAAAAAAAAAAAAGTGTTATTTTTCTGTGTGCTTTTGAAGGGTGCAAACAGCTATGGACAACTTGGTCTTGGTCATAAAGAGGATGTGCTGGTTCCTCAGGCCCTGAAAGACGTTTCCTGCAAGTGTCAAGACATTGCAAGCATTGCTGGAGGAGGGGGACATTCTGCAGTTATCACTGGTAAAAACACTGGTCTTGCACGGGGTGTTTGGCTTTTAATCACCTTTTTTGTGCTTTTCCCTCTTGGTTCAGTGCTGCCACCTCTCTGTGGCTGCTGTTTCTGAACAAGTACAATCCTTAGTTGCAAAACAGCTTCCTTTCCTCCCAGTTAACTCAATATTTGGGGAACTCAATATTTGGGGAACTTGGGGAAATTCCTGTTGCTCATATATTGTGTGGTTACTTCGTGGCTGTGTGAGGACTGTTTGTTTCTTCAACTGTTTCTTTCATACAAAGAAGCCAAATTTTCTGTATTGAGGATGGGGGCGTGGGAAGGAGAAGTCAGAGGTTATTCAACCTTAAGACATGTTAAGGTAAGGACCAGGACACAGTGTCTGGCCCTTGAAAGGTTGTGCTGTATGCCACAGCTAATTATGGTAAAGAAGGAATACAGACAGATGTGAAGATGATAAAAAAATTTATCAAGCATCTTAGTGTGAGAAATGCCTGTGTTACCATATGGACTGTCTCCCTTGACAGACCCAGCTCTCCACAGCTGTAGTTATTCAGAGATATTTCTGATGCATCAGAAACAACTGTTTCTCTTAATTTTTACTTGATTGCACTGCCTAAAGTGACACGTAATCACTGTCCTTGTTTGTCACAGGATCTCACAGATGTAGGTTTCTCTTTTTAGTCTGTGAAGTGGAACACAATTTGTTGGTTTTTTTTTCTTCTTTCAGGTGCAGGACAACTCTTTGTATGTGGCCACAACAAAGATGGGCAGCTGGGATTGAATCACACAGAAGATGTGCTGCATTTTACTTTGTGCACTGCCCTGTCTGGCTTTTGTGTAAAACAAGTTGCATGTGGCTGGGATTTTACAATCATATTAGTAGGTAAATCTTTCTAAGAGCTGAAGAAATACCTTGATGTATAGAACATGCTGAAAGTTCCACAATGCTATTGCTTGTGTGATGTGAGGGACTTGGATGAGTTTGAGAAGAGTCCTATGGGAACCTCAGAAAATTCAGCAAAGCCAAATGTTGGTGCTGCATCTGGGTCAGGACAACCTCAGGTACCAACCCAGGCTGGGCATGAACAGATCCAGAGCAGCCCTGCCCAGAAGGTCTCAGGGTACTGAGGGTGAGAGCTGGACATGACCCAGCCATGTCACTCCCAGCCCAGAGAGCCAAATGTGTCCTGAGCTCATCCAGAGCCCCATGGGCAGCAGGGCAGGGAGGGGGTTCTGCCCCTCTGCTCTGCTCAGACCCCACCTGCAGTGCTGCACCCAGCTCTGGGGTCCCTGCACAGGAAGAACAGGGACCTGCTGGGGTGAGTCCAGAGGAGGCCACCAAGATGATCAGAAGGATGGGGCACCTCTCCTATGAGGGAAGGCTGAGAGAGTTGGGGCTGTTCAGCCTGGAGAAGGTTCTAACCCTGGACAAATTCCCTTAACCTTATATGGAATTTGGTCTGGCTAAATCCTGAATTCATTGCCATTCTTTGAAAAATGATATGTTTGAAAGATGACTTTCACTTTATAGCAAATGCTACTGACGATCACATTCAAAAATTCTCTAATTTCTAATCTCGAATGGATTCAGAACTTGCTTGCAGCTCATTATCAAGTACCCAATCGTGACATTCATAATCAATCTTAGCAGTACCTTACTTGACTAGTCCCATCCACATGAGAAATCTCTCTGACATCAGTGGAGCAGATTGAATGGTAAGGTGCCACCCACTTTGATTAAAATGGCATAACTGAGGCCATGGTTTTCTGTATTTTGCACATCAGACAGATTTAGCAAAGGAACTACCACCCCTGTAATTATACTGCCTTGTATTGTATTGTGGTCACAAAGCAGCACAGCCCCATCATAAACTAAAGCTGCACCTGCCCTGGGACATCTGTGATAGAAATGACCTTTCAGAACCTTAAAGGAGCCACAGGAGAGCTGCAGAGGAACTTTTTACAAGGGTTTGTAGTGATAGGACAAAGGGTGAAGGCTTTAAACTGAAAAAGGACAGGTTTAGATTAGTTATTAGGAAGAATCTCTTTCCTGGGAGGGTTGTGAGGCCCTAGCACAGGTTCCCTGGGAAGTTATGAATGCCCCATCCCTGGCAGTTCAAGGCCAGGCTGGATGGGGCTCTGAGCAGCCTGGTCTGGTGAAGGTGTCCCTGCTCCTGGCAGGGGGTTGGAAGTGGATGGTCTTTAGGTCCCTCCCAACCCAAACTGTTTTATGTGCTGGCATTCACAGGTTTTAAACTACTTGCCTTGCAAGCTAAATCACTCTCTGTTCCTTGTGTCCCAGTGAACTTGAGACCTTTTCTGGGCCTGGTGTGTAGGACCAGAAGCCTTTGGCCTCAAGGGCTTTGTCAGAGGACATGTTAGATCATTTCTTGAGCTACTTGGCTGTGTTATTGTGCTTGTTATAATGTTACAGTGCTATTGCTCATGGCTTTACTGATTCTGCTCTAACACTTCATTTTTTTTTTTGCAGGATCTGGCCTAGTGCTGTCCTGTGGGTCAAACTCTTTTGGACAACTGGGACTCCCTCAAATTTCAGGCCCGTGTTTGATTCCACAAAAGATCGAGGTAAAAATTTAGAAGGTGTTGTACTCTATATTGCTTCCAGCAGCTTACAGAGGTCATCTGACCTCAATAGGCTTTAAGCCAGACTCTCCAACTAAGTTTTTGTAGTGCCTGTCTGCTACAGATGAGCTTACAAAGTAAAGGCCTGAGGTGAATTGAAAGGCTGAGGCTGCTTTTCTTGCTGTATGAAGAAGTTTCCCATTTCTAAGAGAAAGCTGACTCTTTTGCTTCTCAGACAAATTATTTAGCATCATGGCTTATGTCAGATATTCCTTTGTTGCTTTTTTAATGTAGGAGAAGGAGGGCAGCTGATCCCTTAGGTGACCTCTAGTGAGCAGGAGTTAGTTCACTTGATGTTTCTGTGCTCTTGAATTTTCCTGAGAGCACCTGTTGCCATTATAATAACAAAGGACGCTGACTCCAAGCCTGTTTTTTCAGAATCTCTACTTTACTACTAGTATTACTTCTTTTTATACACTGTTCCGATCCAAAAAGAGCGGATTGGTCACTTAATCAATACATTCTATTTGGTTGGTTGGCTAGCTTAACATCTTAGCACAAAGAGATAGAAAAAAGGAGAGAACAGCACCTGCAGGTTGTTTAGACTGGAAGTTATCCTTATTTAGACTAGGCAGTTCAGAGTCTCACAAGCAGAATCTGAGAAAGTTGGTTTTCTCAGTCTCTGACCAATTTGTGGGGACCACAAGCACCCATTGCAGAATGGTGCCTTAAAATTTGGTGGTATTGACAGGGCTGATGTGAATCTCTCTCATCCCCCACCATACAAACTATTCATGCTGAATATTTGCTCTTTCGATTGCTATCCCTTAAATTCTTTGGCTGATTCCACCTATTTTAAATTCACCTGCTGCTTTTCCACTAAGGATGGATATCCAGAGGGTTTGCAAAACCCTCCAGAGGGTGGATATCCAGAGGGTTTGTAAGAGTAAGACAGGNGGGCCTTCTTATTCATTACAGATGGGATGAGAGGTAACAGAAGAGGGAAACTTCCACACGATTCCTGAGATCTGTTGCTGTGGAGGGAAACTTTCAGGTTTTTCTCCAGTGGAAAACAAAATTCCATCAGTAACTTGGCAAGACTAAACAGCTTAATGAACCATAATACTGCCTATCACTAGTATTTACTGTGGAGGTTTTGGTTAATTCTTGAGGAACGCTGAGTTAAAATTAAGAAATAAACATATTTGTGTCACCAACGTTTCTTCTTTCATTTCAATATTTTGACTGTGTTTTTTTATTTATTGCTGCAACGCTGTGCATCCAGTTGCTTTGCTGATTTATTTTTTATTTCTTGAAGATGTTCCCACTAACTTTTATTGGTCAAAATTTACTTACTTTGTGATACAAAATATTGATAGGCATTGGGACATGCTGAAGCGATATGCGGAATAAATAAACTCTACAACTCAGGTGTAGTTATGAAGTGCGTATGTATTGTCAGCGCCCGGCACAAGCGAGATAGCTCTCGTCAAAACTTAGGCGCCGAGCTCTGGTTTGGAGCTACATTTTATTTACAAAGGTGTTCCATGTACATTACATTGCACAACTTTTTCATGCATATTCAACCCCTAGTCCCGCCTATCCTCATCTCGCATGGTAATTAGATCCACACCTTTCTGAGCATGCGTTTTTCTTGCTGGTGGTCGCACGGGGTCTCTTCGGTGGTCTCTGAGGCTGAAGGAAGTAGTCTTCCTCTCGGCTGAACTTTTGAACTTTTCTCTTCTGTGCGTGCGCTCTGGTCTCTCGGTGCTTATCGGAGCACGTCTGCCGATTTCGATCAGCTTGGAGACAGAGGAGTCCCTTTATCTCGGTTCCTGTGCTCCCTTGGTATTGTTCTTTATCGCAAGAGGCTTCAGAAATTTGCATTTTCCTATGCCCTTTGTACTGTGGCACAGGTTTCTTAACTAAAAAGGTTGGTTAGAATTCAACACCCAATCTTATAAGCTAAAATATAAAAGCTTAATTCATCTTGCTAACTCAGACGAACCCCAAAACCCTCTATTTCAATGCAGGCTGGAATTATGAGCACTGTTTTCTTAGTGTTCCACTTCTGCTTGGCCTGTTTTGTTTTTAGATGCACTAAATGTAAAAAGCAACTAAATTATAATTTTCTTTTATTTGTGCAGTCTCTCAAAGAGAAGGTAGTGGATGTTGCTGCAGGACTGAGACATGCCCTTGCTGCTACAGGTAAATATATAATAATTTTAACATCTTTTCAGTAACAAATGAAACGGGATTTTAATGGCTTGGAGGAAGAGAAGGAGGAAAAGAAGATGTAATTTATCTAATCTACTATTTATTTTGACTACCACAGGGAAAATACACCTTAAAGTCTTGGACTGTAAGATTTTGGGACAAATTAATATGAATAGTAAATGTTCTGGAACTATCTTCCTGGAAAATAATGGGGAAAAACTTTTATCAAGAATTCAGAGTGATGGTATATTAACAAGTTAATTTTCTGATGGATGGAAAACATACTGATTTCTTTTTTCTTATTCTGAAACAAAACATAAAAGGAGTTTTTTTTTTCAGGCAAAAAGGTTTCTGCTCAAAGTATGTTAGGATTTGAACTCATTATAGTATGCAAAGGAATTTCAATTTGTATAAGATGCTTCAAAATGGAACTGCACCTAAATTGTGGCTTTTTAAATGCTGTAATTGAAATTGACACCTGGAAAATCACAAGAACGAAACTATTTCTCCTGCTGTTATTAGAGACTCTGAGTTTGTTCATGGTTTAACAGTAGAAATCAAACCCTTCCTTTTGGCATGGTTGTGTTAAAACTGAGGAAAAACAAGCTATACCTGCTCTTACATTTGGTTTAGTTTTGCGTGAACTTCAGTATGGATTTCAGGTAGTGGAGCTGAAGGTGCACTGGAGATGCCTGGAAGAATAGTGGGATCTCTGATGCTTGTATGAACAGTGCGAATTGAGATTCCCTGTGCTGCACTGCACAAATTAGCATCAAGAGAGTTTCCCTCTCTTGAAGAGAAAGAGAAAGCACAAGAACTTTGTATCCAATCCTGCAACCACAGGACTTCTGTTTCTGAGTCTCCAATAGCTGCCCACCTTCTTAGTTTTCTTACCTGTATACTGAGACTACAGCTGTTTGTTGCTTGTTGACTTCACCAGGGTTATTCTGAATGTCTTCTGGCATAAAGGTATTTCAAAGTGTAATTTGAATCGGTGAAAATGACTTAATAAATGATTATTCATCAACGTGTGAGGTGATTTTTGTTGGTGCTAGGTATGTTTTAATCTCTTTTATTTGTGTTTACTCTGGAAAGACAGAGGTTTGGTGCTGCAGTGGGGAACTGGGATGGCATCTCGGGCAAAGCGTGCAAGCCAAGGAAAAGCCCTCCCTCTGTTCTTGACAGCAAAGGAGCCCTGTGAAGTGGCAGGTAATCCAGGAATCTGCTTCCTTTGTGTGGCTGGATAGAGCAGAAATATAGTTTAGAGTGGTACATATCTTCCTTTTAACAAGGCCACGTGGTATTGTAAAGGAGTACTTGAGGGATAGAATGGTCACAGAAAATCATGGTCTGCCTTTTGTCATAAAAGTCATCACCATCCCGTTACACTTGTATGCACGCTTGTGTGTGAATTGGTACCTGCTGTAGGAATTTTATGTGACTGCATTTTTTCCAGGCCTGGAAGATGTAAAGGTGAAGACAGTTGCAGCAGGCTCCTATCATTCGGTGTCCCTCACAGGTAGGCCTCAGGTGCAGAGGTGAAAGTCCTCATCTCGCCCTACAGAGGTTTCTCTGCTTTTGAAATGCTGTCAGTTTTGGTAAAACTGGTGAAATTTGATCTGCCCTAGTTAGTCCTGGTAATTGTTTTGTAATGTTTTTGCATTCTGAGACCTTTCCTTTTGTTTTAAGAGCTGGATTCATGTTTCTCTGAATTTTGCATGTTTTTCTTGGGGTCAGGTAGGACCTTAGGCCTTATATCATTCAGGGTCTGGGCTCTTAAGGGCTAGAAACTCTGAAAGGACTGTAAGTCTCTGGAGCTGCAGCAGGATGTCCCCTTGGGTAACTGGTTACTGCTGGAACAAGTGCAGCCCTTTGCCCAGAGAGAAGAGGTGTGCTGGCTGGTTGTCCCAGGAAAGGCAGCAGAGACAGGGTAGCCACAGCAGTGTGAGCTAATGCCCCTGCATGGGGCAGTGCAAGGATGTGAGAAGGCCTGGAGCTGTCTGAGGTGTCTCAGGCTCCCCTGTGACAGTGTGCAGGTCTGTGGTGCAAGAGCACAAAGCTTGTTTGAAGAGTAGGAAGCTGCTTTAAATGGTTAGGCACTTCCATAATGTCTGCCATTTATTCTTGGATCCTTAGGCAGTGCTCTCATGCTGGAGTACTGAGTATCTAGTAATGAAAGTCTAATAAAGATTTCTTTTTATTTTGACAGATTGGGAGAAGGGGAAACAGAATAGCTTTCATGCTGTAATCTTACAGTTTGGAAGTGTATAAAATGTATTTTATATATATATTATTATATATATAACCTTATGAAGACAAGTCTTTGCTAAACTTCACAGGAACAAGTTCTTAGCAAATCTGCAGCCATCTGGTACCTCTGTCATCATTAAAGGAGCACTGGAGTATTTGCTTATGCAGATCTATAGAGATTAAGTTGTATGGAGGGATGTTCCAAGATGTAAATTGTGTTGAATTCAGAGATGCAAAGCGTATGCAAGATTAGTGAAGACAAACTGTGAGAACAAATAAAATCTACTTTAGATAATTGGCAGTCTCTATTTAGACAGTGAACAGATTATTCTTTCATGCTTTTGCTTTTTATTTAAGAGAGCGATCTATTTGGCAGCAGTGGGACCAAGACTGAAAAAATAAATGCCAGATACTTTTATAATGTGATGCTGTTGCTGCCCTTCATCCTGCAAGATAGTTCTTACTTAAAATATTTTGTATTTTAAAGATGTTTGATATAATAAAGATACTACTGCAGGGTGTCGTATTTAAATGGGCCCTTTTTTCTAGGAATGCCTTGCACTGTGGTGCAGTTTTCTTTACCTCTGTTCCATGAGTGAGCTGCTGGTGGGATATCAAATACCTGCAGCCAGGCAGGTTGGGGACACAACTGTTGATGTTGTTACAGACATGGATGTTACAGACATGGATGGGGGTTCCTTGGAAAAAAGGATGGTGGAGTCTACTGGTATCCAAACTGGCCTGAACCCTCCAGGGGTTGAGAATATGGTGCTAAGTCTCAGTGTGTCTCAGTGTCTAAGTTTTTATTAAACCTACTAAAAGAAATGAGATAAAGGTTGAGAATGTGACTTTTCCCAGGATAAAGCAAATACACCTGCTGGAAAAGGAGGTGGCAGAGGCAATGCATGTCAATGTGGAATATGAACGGCCACAGTTTTTTTCTTGTGTTTCTTTCACCTCTTCTATTTTCTTTTCTTTTCTGTCCAGAATGTGTGTGTAGTTCATGCTGGGAAAGAATTTATCAATTTTAGCGGAGAATTCAAATATTTGAATGAAACAATTGCTTGACTTGTTTCTCCTTTTCATTTCAGTTGTGTTATTTTAAAGAGCAACATGGGAAGTCCTACAGATGACTCTCAGTACTGGCTTCTCCCCTCACTCCCACTCCTTGCCTGTTTTTCACCAGCACTAGTATAGTGGGATTCTCCTGGCTTACTCTTTCTGTTGCTGTTACCAAACTGAGATTAATAAATATGCTGTAGCCTAAGTTCTACTTTTTTTTTCTTCTTTTCCCTCTGAAAACTTTACTCCTGCCATGGTGCTTGTAATGAGTTCAGTGCTTACCTGAGACATCCTGATGCCTTGAGTGTAGTGGATGTGTGCTCCAAACAATTCCATGTTGGAACTTTAATGGCTTCCAGTCTTTCTGGGCCCACAATAGTGTGCAAGATTTATTTCTTACACTTCCAGCTTGTGCAGGCTGGCAAAGACTTCAGGGGGGCCTGACAGCTCATCTTCTCTTTTAAGTGTTTTTCTGTGGGTTTTTTTTTTTTTTTTT